>JACYXH010000477.1:940000-947500 GCA_026745465.1 Lota lota | reverse complement strand
TGACCTGTCTCTGTATTCACTGTCTAACCCCGACCTGCTCCGTAATTACCTGTCTCTATAGTCACTGTATAACCCCTACCTTATCCTTAATGACCTGTCTCTGTATTCACTGTCTAACCCCTACCTGCTCCTTAATGACCTGTCTCTGTATTCACTGTCTAACCCCGACCTGCTCCGTAATTACCTGTCTCTATATGCACCGTATAACCCCTACCTTATCCTTAATGACCTGTCTTTGTATTCACTTTCTCACCCCTACCTGCTCCTTAATGACCTGTCTCTGTATTCACTGTCTAACCCCTACCTTATCCTTAATGACCTGTCTTTGTATTCACTTTCTCACCCCTACCTGCTCCTTAATGACCTGTCTCTGTATTCACTGTCTAACCCCTACCTGCTCCTTAATTACCTGTCTCTGGATTCACTGGAAGCTTTCGCTGCACCAGCCTCTTTAACAGTCAGACATGGCCATTGTTGGTGAACTCCTAGTTTATTCTGCTACAGTCGTGACAGTACACTATAGGCATGGACCCCTTCCCCCACCTAACCAGGGGAGAAGAAGTAGTTTCACTTCATCAGTGACTCTTCCGGCAGTTCCCAGAACACAGAGGATGCATACCCTTCTTAACTCATCTGACTGTGAGTCACATTGACAAAACGCGACTCTCATGTGTCACACGGAGCGTACGCAGAGGGAACATGCAGAGGGACCATGCATGCAGAGAGGACATACAGAGCAAATCTAGAGGAAACGAGCAAACGCAGCTGGAAGCTTGCACAGCAACACATGGCCGACACAGGAGACACACACGCATTATGACATTATTATGATTCACGAAGGCTTTCTATCGTTTTGCATTGCGGGGTAATGTAGGGTGACCTAAGTCTCAATAATAGGGTTTAGATTCTGAACACAACTGTCCACAGTTACTACATTGTCTGTGTTTACTTTTATTCAGCACAGGACCGTGTGCAGGACACCTTAAAGTGCATTCACAAGATGCTGACCAGCTTGACATTTCACGGTAGATAGGTTGTGAATAGGGTTGATATATATTTAATGTCACGTGTATTTGTGTGTGTGTGTGTGTGTGTGTGTGTGTGTGTGTGTGTTTGTTTGTGGGCTGGTGCACGTACAGATTATCCAACCTGCAATAGACAGCACGTGACTTAATCATGGCACAATGAAGTGAATCCATTCCTCCTCCATTTCAAGTGCATCAACGATGGACACACAGATAGTGCACTATGGATCCTGTGTGTTTTTATCTGAGTGCTATCTGAGAATAACAGAGATGCTGGAGCAGGGACCAAAGTCTTGCTGATCAGACTTTCACTACCAATATTCCCACATTCTTGCACCCACCAGAAAGCTAGTGGATTGTGCGTGTGTGTGTGTGTGTATATGTGTTTTGATAACCGTGTAAAATGAGTTTGTGCACAATAACACTCATGACCCCAGGCAGTAGAATTCCTGGACTCACATTCTAGGAACCGGCCCAGCCCCAAGCCCCTGGCCACTGGAGCGCTTACACAACAAAGGTCACACACACATACACACACACACACACACACACACACACACACACACACACACACACACACACACACACACACACACACACACACTCACAGCCCTTCTTTCTTTGTTGTGGTTGTTATTTCTTCCCTCCTCACAACAGGAAAGTCTCTCCATTCTAACCGTAACCATCAGAAAGCTCTCCTTGGCGGGTCACCGCTTCCAGACACAAGGGCACACAAAAGCAATATTTATACTCTGGGAAGTTGTGGATGAATACAACAGCAGTACTTAGACACTGGGAGGTTGTGGATGGATACAACAGCAGTACTTAGACACTGGGAGGTTGTGGATGGATACAACAGCAGTACTTAGACACTGGGAGGTTGTGGATGGATACAACAGCAGTACTTAGACACTGGGAGGTTGTGGATGGATACAACAGCAGTACTTATATACACTGGGAGGCTGTGGATTGACACAACAGCAGTACTTATACAATGGGAGGTTGTGGATGGATACAACAGCAGTACTTAGACACTGGGAGGTTGTGGATGAATACAACAGCAGTACTTAGACACTGGGAGGTTGTGGATGGATACAACAGCAGTACTTATATACACTGGGAGGCTGTGGATTGACACAACAGCAGTACTTATACAATGGGAGGTTGTGGATGGATACAACAGCAGTACTTAGACACTGGGAGGTTGTGGATGGATACAACAGCGGTATTTATACACTGGGAGGTTGTGGATGGATACAACAGCAGTACTTATATACACTGGGAGGCTGTGGATTGACACAACAGCAGTACTTATACACTGGGAGGTTGTGGATGGATACAACAGCGGTACTTATACACTGGGATGTTGTGGATGGATTTAACATCAGCAATTATACTACAACATCAGTACTTATACACTGGGAGGTTGTGGAATGACACAACATCAGTAATTATACTACAACATCAGTACTTATACACTAGGAGGTTGTGGATGGATACAACATCAGTATTTATACTACAACATCAGTACTTATACACTAGGAGGTTGTGGATGGATACAACATCAGTATTTATACTACAACATCAGTACTTATACACTAGGAGGTTGTGGATGGATACAACATCAGTAATTACACACTGGAAGGTTGGGGATGGATGCAACAGCAGTGTAGGCTGGCAAGTTGTGGATGGATAATACACAAAACACAAACAGCAAAAACAAACAAACAGCAACAAGAAGCAGCTAAAAGCAAGCGATGAAGAGCTGCTCCTCTGAGCAGAAGCAGGAGTTTCTCGGAGCCG
This sequence comes from Lota lota, assembly GCA_026745465.1. NCBI lineage: Eukaryota > Metazoa > Chordata > Actinopteri > Gadiformes > Lotidae > Lota > Lota lota. Next base: position 944,672 of record JACYXH010000477.1, on the reverse strand, counting down.
CTGTCCACACAAAGCTTCTTTGAGGCCTGTTGTGTGTGATTACTCAGCGCTCCACTATCATCCAGGAGCCTGGCCTACTTCTGCCCAGGAATGTAACCTCTGACATCAGCTCGCTGCCTGCAGAAGAGGCCAAAGTCCGAACGGCCTGAGCCCCATAAACTGCAAGCGCTTAAACGTCTGGGCAGCTTCTGCAATATACTTTCAATGTATGTGGCCCCTGGTCTTTCTCACTCCATTAAGTGAGAACATTCAGGTCTTAATGTTTACCCCTAATCACTGCAAGGAGGGTGACGACGACCGATGCTGCAGCCGTGGACATCACATGGATCAATCCTAATCAATTCAAGTGATTTCTGACGTCATAACAGGGGTTGGCGCTTAAAGTCCATCAGTGCACATAGACGCAGGAGAGCGCCCTTGTATGTGTGTGTGTGTGTGTGTGTGTGTGTGTGTGTGTGTGTGTGTGTGTGTGGACACAAGCAAGGTGACAGCTTTGACCGTTTCCACGTACACACATTTGGTGAGGTGAAACATATGACACACACACACACAAACACACGCCCATGCACACAGACAAATACACACACAAAGAAACACACACAACCACATAAACACATAAACACACACACACAAATACACAAGCACACACATGAATGTATGCACACCCACACACACACACACACACATAAAATCACACACACACAGACACACACAGACAAACACACAGAGGGAAGAAGGAGATTAAGGAAAGATTAATCCTCCCTTTGGTGGTCTCTCGTTCTCGCTCTCGCTCTCTCTCTCTCCTTCTTTGTATCTGTCTCTTTGTAAGGATGGTTTTTGAAGTAACATTCACTCTCATCAATAGCACCTTTGCATCAACAAAACGATCACAAGGAATGTGGTGTGTGTGTGTGTGTGTGTGTGTGTGTGTGTGTGAGGGGAGGGGAGGGGGGAATGTGGTAGACAACATCTTTGTAGCGCATTCCAAGCTATTGTCATCCCTGGGAATTTGTTTCCTGTCAACATCTTAGGCCAATAGATGATCTCTACCCCCCTACACACACACACACACACACACACACACACACACACACACACATACACACACACATACACACACACACACACACACACACACACACACACACACACACAAACAAACAAACAAATGTTTATATGTCATTGCCTCAAAAAAGAGCTGTCACCTGATTGGCTGGTCCAGAGGGAGGACAGCCAGGCGTGACCAGTAATAATGATCATGCTTGACAATGGACGTGTCTCCTATAGAGATGTTTTGGGTATTATTTCATCATCGCTGCTTGGCCTAATTTACGAGATGCTCCACAGATGAGGCTCTTTGGTTTTTATGACTCTGCATTTCCCCCCCTCTGTCTGCAGCCCGGTGTGTGAGTGTGTGTGTGTGTGCGTGTGTGCGTACGTGTGTGTGTGTGTGAGAGAAAGAGAGAGTTTTTGTGTGTGGGTGTGTTTGTGTGTGTCTCAGCATTATATCTATTTTTAAGTTATTAGGAAAACGAATTTGGACTGCATTAAAAATATAACATAAACTGCATGTAAGGCATCCCTCCTTAAACCACCATGTAACCCTATATGGGAGGAAATGGCGTGTTGCAGAATAAACAGCAACTTCCAGTGTCCTGGGCCAGCCTTATCAGGGACCCTCTGCTCCCTCTCTGTTTGGACGTCCGTCCCCCTCCATCCCCTTACACATCCTCCTCCCCCTCTCACCACCCATCCTGTTATTTCCCACTGTGTTGTAAAAGTTAAATGCCCTTTATTTTACCCTCTTGCTTTTCCCCTTCTTCTCTTTCTACCCGAGATCAAACGAGTTTGGGTTTGGGGGGGGGACCATACCTCGGGGGAGTCGGGGCCCATGTGTAATAGCGGTGGTTTTCTGACGCGATAGGGAAAGGTAAATGCGAGATACACTGGGTTGACACATATTTACGTCTCGCCTTGACAAGAGGAGGAATGTGGAGGGATGGCTTAATCTGGGGGGGTCACTAACCTCCCCCGCCACCTCCTCCTTCCCCTCCTCCTCCTCCTCCTCCTCCTCCTCCTCCTCCTCCTCCTCCTCCTCCTCCTCCTCCTCCTCCTCCTCCTATGTGTGTGGTACTCAGGGGTCTTCTGCCATTAAGTCTGGGTGTATTTGAGGCTGCTGGGGCCTGTCAGCCTGTCAGAGGACAGCTTTGGTCCCCCACAGTCTCAATTCTCCCAAATGCTTTGTTTTCATTCAAGAGCGGTGTAGAATGCATGTGATCTCTCGTCAGACCCCCACTCATCCATCTTTGCCAGGGGAGGAGAGGGAGGGAGGGGTGGCAGTGGGGGTGGGGTGGGGGGGGTTACTGGGTCGCGAAAAGGGAATAACAAGGTCAAAGGTTAGGCTGCTCTACCCCAAACTGCTGCTGCTGCTGCTGGTGGAGCGAACGGCCACCTGACGTGAGATAGGAGGAACACACAGCCGCGCACACTCACACACACACACACACACACACACACACACTCACACACACACTTACACCCACACTGACACACTCACACACATTTACACACTTTACTCACTCAGACGTAGCCATGGTCCAAGTCCGCGTCCTGACGCCAATAAAGCCGTCTGCTGACAGCAACACAGCTGTTGTGTTCATGTACTGCCTGGGTTCTTATTGAGCACAGATGTGGAGCTATAATGAGAAGAGAGAGAGAAAGAGTAATAGAGAGAGAGAGAGAAAAAGTGAGAGAGAGAGGCATTGAGAGAGAGGGAGAGAGAGAGAGAGCGAGAGAAAGGCAAAGAGAGAGCGAGAGAGGTAAAGAGAAAGTGAGGGACAGAGTGTGTGAGAGAGGGAGAGTGAGAGAGAGGGATTGAGAGAGAAAGAAAGAAAGAGAGAGTGAGAGAGGTAGAGAGAGAGTGTGAGAAAGAGGGAGCAAGAGAAAGAGGGAACAAGAGAGATAGCAAGAAAGCGAGAGAGACAGAGGGTGAGCGTGTGAGAGAGTGAGAGAGAGAGGGAGGGAGAGAGAGAGAGAGACAGAGAGAGAGAGAGGAACAGAGGCCTACAGTGTGGAGGACAGATGCAGAGAGTGAATGGATGAATTGAACATGAAGCTGAGGGGCGTTCTTCAGGTGTGTGTGTGTGTGTGTGTGTGTGTGTGTGTGTGTGTGTGTGTGTGTTTGTGTGTATTGGGGTGCAGGTGCAGAACAATACAGGTTTACCTGTCCTCTCTCCCTCTCACCTGTGGTCTTAAGAACAGAGCAGTGTGCTCAGGAATTAATTACCCTAATATTTACATGACCAAACATTGGCCCTTTGTGGCTCACCAGTAGTTATTAATTATTACATATAATATTTATTAATATTATTAATATGTAATATAAATACAATTTTTTTGATACATTCTAATTTCTTAAGAAAAGTGTTCAACTCAATCATAATAAAATATGTTCTTCAGATTAGTATGTAATCTCTAATTATTATTATTTGCTTTTATTATTATTATTACTAAGATGTATATGAATGTATGTTATTATATTATATAATATATATATTATTACATATTTTTATATTTACAAGTTAGTGGACTATTGATATTCCCACCATTGTATTGACATATTTCATAATTTAGAAATGTGGGTCAATAAAGAATAGAAATACTATGTGAAAGGTTTCAGGGAGAGAATTGTGTCAAGGTGTCACTTCTGCCATTTGAACTGACAGATCAGCAAAACAGAGCTCTTGCAGAACGTCCTTATAAGAATAGACTGTGGAGCAACCCAGAACGTCCTTAACAGAATAGGATATTAGGCAACTCGGAAAAACATGTATGTCTGAAAGTGGTTTCTCTTCCCTTAAATCATGGGCTCCTAAACTTTTTCATCTCGGGACCTAAAATACAATTTCAGTGTTTGCGTGGATCCCATCCTCACACTAAAACAAAATTGTATTGAAGTGTGCTCAGAGTCTACGGAATGTTCTGTGCAACCCATTTTGGGGTCTGATGGATAGTTTGAGAAATTAGTTACTATTCCACAAACGTCAGGCACCACTTAAAATAAAGACCTCCAGAAATATCAAGTTGGCTTGTAAATATTCCTCATAACATGACATCTCTGCTTCGATTTATTGCTATATATCTGTCGTGAGGTTGTGATTCAATTCATATTAAAATGTGTTGTTCAATGTAAATGAAATGTCATGTAGTTCAATGTAAATATGAATGAATGTTAATGTCTCTAAACCGTTGGCTGCCACGATATAGTTTAGAGCAGGGCCTAGGTTTTTTAGATAACTGGTCCTCCCCGTGGGGCCGCCCTGGCGTGCTGATGAGAGACGGCCTTCACCCTACTGGGTTAGGTGCCTCAATTATGTCAGAAAACATAGATAGATGTCTTACCCAGGCGTGACACATTCACTCAAGAGCACGCTGGGATGCAGGAGATTAGCAAACCTGCTAGCAACATACTAGCCTATGTAAAAGAGTCTAGAACACTATATGGGTTAGTATTGTGGTGCTGCCCCACACTGTCTCAAGGTGTAAAACCTGCAGGCGAATGCAGCCGGAAATCTGTAAAAATCACACTATTTCTTTAACTTCCTCTTCCTCAGAGTTCCTCAGAGGTAACCAAACTCCCTCTAACATTAATAAATCGGAATAACTAAAAATA
>JACYXH010000477.1:922500-935000 GCA_026745465.1 Lota lota | reverse complement strand
TCCGAAGTAAACATTTGTATTAGAATTTATGTGTAATTCAGTCTCCAGTCTAAAGTACAGACTTTAAGAAATGGTGAAAATACATGTATTCAATATTTTATTAATACATGCTTGCACACAAACCCTTACACCAACACATGCCCATGTTGCTTGATCAAAAACACAATACCTACAATACCGAACATGGGCGCAAATGCATGCACTAACACTTCCATGCCTCTTGGCACGTGCACACATACTTTAACTCCCAGTCCTTTTAATTTAAACTGTACTTCCAAGCAAAGAGCAGAAACCTTTGCTTAACACAGACCTTGTGCAGATAGCGTTGTTTGATCTGCTGGATTTTGGACTCGTGTTCATAGACGGCATGGGAAAAAAATAAATTTCTTTCTTTGTTCACGTGACAAAGATTTTTTTTTAAATAGCGTGATGATGTCATTCACACAGCCACTCTGTAGAGTGTCAGAGACACCCAGCGAGGTGATTATACCTTGTATGCACTAAGAGACTAGAGGAACCATCAATGTCTTATGCAAGTACATAAATACATTTATCCAATGGTTGATTCACATGAAACGTTAAACACCACACCAGTCTTTACACGCGTCTTTACTACGGTTGCCTCACAAACTATTAACAGGCTCTGGGTCGTTATTCAAGACATCAAACATGAGAAATGATGTAATCCTCTCTCCCACTGATAATTGATTAGTTGATGTTTTTCAAGTGAGGGAATGACTGATCTCATGATGTCAAACAGGATATGACCTCAGCTATCTCCGATGACATAATTGCAATCACCTGCAGAACGTCCAGACATTCATTCGCATGGATGGCCGTGAGACACCTGCACTCGTAGGAGGGGAGATTAGATAGCGGTCGTCTTCACCAACAGCAAACAAAGATAACCCACTGCCAGGAGGACTCGGAGAGAAAAGGTGTGTTTGTTTTTCATTTCACTCTGTGAGGCTTGTGTAAGAAATTGGGGGTTCTCCACCAGGTTGGCTCCTCCAAGGCTAATGTTTCAACGCTCCATTACCTAAAGACTGCAGACTTGGAGGGTTCAGTCTGGGTCATAGTGACCTGGAGTCATTTAGTAATCGCTCTTGTTGCAACCAGAGAAGTTGAGGTGCATTTGTCTTGGCAAGGAGCAGCGGCCGACGGCTTCAAAGTATTTTGTCAGTACGAGTGTGGAAGATGTTTCCCTGAAGTGGAGTAGGTTTATATTCCCCAACACTGGGCACTCACAAGCGATTAAGGGCTTCCCGGCGTGTCAGCGGTTTCACGGGGAAAGAGGTCTCTGATGTGCGGAGGCCACAGTTGTATGCTGCCATCTACAGTTGTATCATCGGGACAGAGCTCTCCCGTTTGTGTGTTTATGTGGAGAGAGAGTGAGAGAGACAGATAGAGAGAGAGAGAAGTGAGATGAATGACATACCCAGGAGAAAGGATAGAGAGAAGAGATACTTCATACTGGATGTATGTGTACATCTGGGTTAAAGTACCATCACACAGTTTTACATCTCACTGTGATATCATTTTTTATTTTATTGTTTGTTCATTGTTCATTGTTGATGCTTGTTTTGGGTCGGACGACCAACATACTTCTGCTGAGTCTGTTGTGTAAGACAAAATAACCGTTGATCGTTCTGCGTATGAAAACTACTGGACAGTGATGGGTTGGTTGTAGTATTACTATGCCACTAGGACAATGACAATGACTACTAAAATCTCTGTCTAACTCATCTAGCTTACTCTTGTCCTGCTTTCTAGTCCAAATCTGCCCCATTCCCTCCATCTCTCTCTCTGTCTCTCACTCTGTCTCTCTTTCTCTCTCTCTGTCTCTCGCTCTCTGTCTCTCTCTGTCTCTCTCTGTCTCGCTCTCTTTCTTCCTCTCTGTCTCTCTCTTTCTCTCTCTCTCTTTTTTCTCTCTCTGTCTCTCTCTGTCTCTCTCTCTCTCTCTTTCTCCCTCTCTCTCTCTGTCTGTCTCTCTCTCGCTCTCTCTGGCCGACGTTCACAACAGAAGCTCTGCCACATTGGGAGGGACTGGAACAAAGGTCCAGAACTCAGAAGTGGCGACGCAGGGTTCCCTAGCGCTGCCCCGAAGGTCAGGGAGGGGTTCTGGGGTTGACTAGAGTGTCGTTGACATAAACGCATACCCCCCTCCCCCCACATTAATGTCAAGGGTCATCAGGATGCAGTGAAACCAATTAAAAGCATATATAATGATGTACGTTTATGAGTGGCTTTAGCTAAATAACTTTCCATAGAGAAGAATGAGCTTCGCCAACGAAACTCGCAAAATGTTGTCCCTGCAACAAGTGGCTTTTCACTTTGGCACGTTGCTCGCGTTAGAAGATGCGGTTATGTGGTGTCATTTCTATCCGTTGGTGGTGTTGTTTTTTAAAGACCGGTTTTCAGATGGAACAGGGAAACCCAGCTGTGGACGCCTCATGCCTCCATCAATAAAACTCCCGACCACAGTCATCATTACCAGCCGTCTGAAGACGGCACCAGGCCACGCGCACGGGGCTTAGAGTTTCATGGTACACAGCCAGGGAAAGTGACACAGGATGGCGGCCACACCACAACCATTGCAGCACTCACGCTACCGGTGCCTGGGTGTGTCAATCTTCATTTAGCAAGTGAGCTTGACAAGGATCAGTTGGAGACGGTTCCAGAATCGCTGCCAAGGCTTGCGAAAGCTACCTACCTGCACTGTAAACACACAATCCCATGGGAACCACGCAAACATTCCTCACATTTTTCTTCCGTAAAGTTCTGACAGAGAAACCCAAATGGAAGGAAAGAAATCTGAGAGATGTTCATTATTAAAAAAAAAAGAAGAAAGAAATGAAAAGTATCACTCGTAAAAAAAGAGAATATATATATATATATATATATATATATATATACATATATAAATAGCAAGACAAGTGCCAACAGTAGCAGCTAGCGGTGACCTCATGCAATGACCTCATGGCTAGCTCTGACAGGTCACCCATTTAATGTGTAAACGATTAAAGGAGAGATTTCAAATGTTAGCCATTAAAGTTAACCACCAAATTACACGGGATTTTTTATAGTTCACAAATGAGAAAATGCTGGTGGTGTTCGCCCTGCCCCTACCACTGTCGGAGCTCCCCTGTGGGGGTGTGAGGCTGTGCCAAGCTGTGGGGGAGACCTCGCAACGGGACACACACTGATGCGGTAAGCCAGCGTGTGGAGCCTCCACACCAGCCTTTACAACACACCCCATGGCTCAGACTGGAGGAGCTACCAGAAATATATTGTCACACACACAGCTATACACACTCTCTCTCTCTCTCTCACACACACACACACACACACACACACACACACACACAGTCCACACACACTAAACTAAACTAACAAGACCAACGAGAAGAGTTACTTGAGGAGGAGGAGGAGGAGGACGAGGAGGACGAGGACGAGGATGAGGAGGACGAGGACGAGGAGAAGGAGAAGGAGAAGGAGAAGGAGAAAGAGGAGGAAAAGGAAGATTAATAGGAGAAGAAAGAGGAGGAGGAAGATGAGGAGTAGCAGGAGGAAGAAAAAGTAGAGGAGAAGGAGGGGAAAGATGTTGAGGAGGCATAGGAAGATTAGGAGAAGGGGTGTTAACTGACATCTTTCTCCTCCATTGCTGATCAATGACAACTGTGAACACCTGAATGATGTTGTGTTTATTTGTTTGTTTATGTGTATGTGTGTGTATCTTTGTGTGCACGAGAACAAAAGTGGAGTGTGGAAGGATGTTCATAATTAAGCGTGTGTGTGCCTTGCGTTAAATGTACTAAATGGTCTGTTACCCAACGTGTAGAATGTTCCTCAAGGTTCGCAGGAGATGACATATTGGCCTCTTAGGGACAGTTAAAAGGGTATTCTCATGTATTGGCAAATGGCAAAGGGATGACACATCTTTCATTTGTTTTAAGCCTCTACTTACTGATTCACTGTCTGGCTCTGGTTCCAAATTAACTTCCAGGAATAGTGGGGGGAGGGGGAGAGAAACAGCGAGAGAGAGAGAGAGAGAGAGAGAGAGAGAGAGAGAGAGAGAGAGAGAGAGAGAGAGACATGACAACATTAGCTCCTTAATTATTACCAATTTTGTGTTTGAATTTAGACTCATTTTTGTTTAGCACATATGAAAACAAGAACCGACAATATGGAAAGACAGAAGAAACACATTAAACACATTTTCTTTCTGAGAAAGCTAGCTAGCTTGCTTAGAAAAATCAAACAGCACGAAACCAACCAAAGAAGTGCCAAACCAAGGCCTGCCAGAAAACCTTTTCAGAAAACCTTGGAGTGAGATTTGAGCGGCACATTAGTTTGGGGCCGGTTCAGGGTCGCCACCGCACGCTGAAGACATTTCTGTAATTGAAGTAAAGAAACATGACTGCTTACACCCATTTCCCACATTTCATAACTTCTGACCCTGATTCCCCGATTGTGGCAGTATTTGCTTTTTGGTTGGCAAAACTTTTTAGCCGCTGCATGAAAACTCGAAAAATGACTTCTGTCATGTGTATGACGTCTTCTCTAAACATGTCCATAGGTTTACAATTTGCATTTCAGACAGTGATGGGCGAAAATGAACGAAGAAAACTTTTTTAACCACTCTTCTTAGGGTCCGGTATGTACCGGGTCAGCCTGTCGAACGTCCAAACGCTCATGAATCCCCGACTTTTCCAAACTCTATACTGCCCACGCCCACTCGCTGGGTACTGCTCACGATGCCTGCTACGATGAAGCGGTAGCTCAAAACGTAGGAAGCGGGACAACCGATGAACGAGCCGGAATCATTGTCTCGAATGAGGACCTCGGTGAGTGAGTCGAGACGAGACAGCCCTGGCAGCTCACAGAACGAGATCAAATAAACCGTTCTCTTGAACTGGGACATATGAGTGAACATTAAGCGATTGAATCAGACAGCCCGGCAGCTACACTACCTGAACGAATGAACCATTCTAACTGGGACGTCTGCTGCAGGAAGAACGCCAAATCAGATGGAGTCAGATCACATTTATGTAACATCGTTTTGGGCTGACATACACACCTACCTACACACAAGTGGTACGCTGAATCAGTGCATTCAAATGATTATTTAATTGTTCTCCATGTAAACGTAAGCATGCTGAGTTTTTGGGGCGGGCAGCATTAACTGTCAAACGTGCAAGTTCTATAAGGGCGTGTCAAGTAGAACTCTGAAGTAGAGACTGACGCCATTTTGCAGAAAGTATCAAAAGTCGTAAGGTTCGATGTTTCAACTCGGAATGAACAGACCGGTCCGGCCATCACTAATCCCCGAACCCCTAACAGATATCTCAGAAAGCCACATGCCTTGGGAAGAGAAAAAACAAACATAGTATGGATTCGTAAGCGAACACATTATTAAGCTTACTTCCAAAATTACTTTGGGCAGATCGGAAAACTAGAACGGCTTAAACTCACAGAAACACAAGACAACAACACAGAATGTACTTTTATCTTACTTAAAAGAAAAGAGAAAATAAAAAGAACAAAGAGAAAAAAAACTGAAGACTCAATTAACTAGCTGAACTAAGCTGAATAGCTTGGCAGCTGAGGCTACCAGCCTGACCCAGCTACTAACTGCATAATGAGACGCCTTATTGCACAGAGCGTCATCTACCCTCCAGAGTCTATGAACGACAGCAACAGAAAACAGCATAAACACATACCTCCAAACCATGAGCCACCAGTCCCCAAGGACCCTCCTCCCACAAGCCCACTCAACCCATACAACCCTTTCAGCTCCCCTCAATACGCTATTACACCTACCCCCCTCCTCCTCCAGCTCTTCCAACATCCCCCTCTCCAGCCCTGCCCACCACCCCTCTTCCCCCCTCCTCTTTCCAGCCCTGCCCACTACCCCTCTTCCCACCTCCCCTCTCCCCCTCCAGCTCTGCCCCCTTCCCCCTCCCCTCTCCAGCCCTGCCCACCACCCCTCTTCCCACCACCCCTCTTCCCACCACCCCTCTTCCCACCTCCCCCCTCCCCCTCCCCCTCCAGCTCTGCCCAACTCCTGTATTGTTGATGGCCACCCTACTACCGAGAACAGATGTCCACCAGGCCCCCATACAGAGGATAAACGCCAGCCTATCCCAGTACTGTGCTCTGTTGCCCAACATACACCTGGCCCACCATCCAACCCTGGACCTGGACTGTCTGGATATAAATTATATTTGGACACTATCAAATTACAACACACAATTAATTAAATATACTAGGTCTTAATATTAGTTTCAGTGTTATATTCAAAACTGCTGTAAACAACCTAAGAGACAAAGCAAATAGAGGCTTCCATGCAATACAAATTAACATTGTAATTAAATAGATAAATAATTGAAATCCCAATCCATATCTGGCTGAAGATCCTCGTAAAACCCATTGCCTTCTATGGCAGTGAAAACATAAAACATTTCGAAACTTGTTACAAACACCCAATTGAATCCCTGCATATTTAATTTTGTCCCCCAAACCTTACACCACTAATCCAGAAAAGGTTTCCTTCACCAGCTAGTCCTGAGTTCAGTTCACTAAGTAGCCCTACAGAGCCCCAGGTCAGCACCGTGTCTGACTCCACACTCAGGAACACGCTGACCAGATACTGGCTCAGCGGACGAATCATGGGCCTGGAGAGCGGTCATCACACACTGGAGAGCGGTCATCACACACTGGAGAGCGGTCATCACACCCGCCTACCCAGGGAGGATAAACCAGAGGAACCAGTGGAAACCCAAACACACTTCCTGCTGCACTGTACTAAGTGTGAAGGCATAAGAAAAGCTTTCTTTACTAAATTTACCCAACAAATCCCACAATCAGACAGTGAAAGAATTAAGTATATCCTCAGGGAAAAACAAAAATGCTACTTGTTGGCAGTTAGATGTATCCTCTCCTGTCATACCTCAGGTACAACCAGGGAAAGGCCTTTTAACAATTACCAGGAAAACACCTTATAATTACTGCTTTCAGGTACTACTACTGTTTTCATAGTGTATTGTTGTTGTATTGCTATTGTATTATCACTTTATTGTTGTACGCTATAACTGTTACTACCACAACTTGTATTATTGTGTAATTTATATCGTTGTTACTGTTTTGATTTGGCAAAACAAAAGCATGTTATTTTTGTAAATTAAATTTGAAAAGATTAAGAGAAGATAAAAGAGAGAGAAAAAGATAGAAAAAGATGGAATGATCAAATAAATAAAAGCATGGATCTCAAAGATAATGAAAGTGGTGTGTGTGTGTGTGTATTCATGCAATCAAAGCATGTGATTGTGTTGTTGTATGTTGTATTTTCACATTTAGTGAGTCAAATGATCCAGATTGTATATTGTTATAAAGGGTGATTACTGTTGTGCCAACATCTGTTTTTCATGTGTTGTTTTTGTGCAAGGGAAAGGAGGTCGTACCCTTTGAACACAATAACACCACGTTTGGCACCTGCATTGAAGTAAAAACATACATTCTTATTTGATTTGTCACTTATTTTCCTTGTGCACACACACAAACATTCACTTGTGTCCACTTTGATTCTAAGTTTGTTTTGTGTTAGTGTAGCTCACTCTCCATTTTTCATAAAGACCCTTGTGAAATTGATTTAAACAACTGCCCGAAATGCAACCAGTCTCTTGAACACAAGAAAACACAAAAACAGTAGATGGATGAAGGCACAAATTGAGAAACATCAATTAGGCACTTTATTTGAAAAGTATTCTTAAGTAGCACACACACAAACACTTACACTGAATGTGTCCTCATTTCCATAAATATGTGATGCCCTCTGCTACGTCTTTTGTGTGTGCAGTTCAGGCTCTGCCTCGCCATTTGTTCATATGGAAGTCCGAGAAACAAGACGCCTTGAGAAAACACAAATCCTTCTCCCACTTCAAGAAGGAACAGTTTGGTTGATAGTCTGAGGAACATTAAGAGCCGATAGGCCAGTAAACCACAGACGGGGGTTGTGAGACATGACACAATGAGCGGAGGTGGGTGACTTCTGACAAATGGAAAGTCCGAGAAATTGACGCCAAGAGAGAAAACACAAATCCTTCCAAAAGCAGGAGGTAAATCAGGGTCCTGGTTGGAAACGATGCAATTGGGGTTAGAGACATGACAGAACAATGAGCGCGGGGGTGACTTCTGACAAATGGGAAAGTGAGTAGGAGAACAAAAAAAGGGTCCAATTTGCAGAAATGACCCATGGTGAGATTTCTTGTTTTTGTTCCACTCTGACTGGAAACATGGTGAAATGCATGATGGTAATACAGTATTTAGTAAGAGCAGGAAAAGCGTAAAGACCATTCTTTGGGCAGAGCTGGTCCAGGGCTCTGATGAAAGACAAAATATTTATTTACAAAGTGGGCAACCAAATGATGAGCAGAGGTGGGGTCATACTTCCAGAAACAGAATACATAGACTTCCTAGACCAGGAATGTGTAAACGTGAAGGAGGTTCTGGTAGGTGGGATGAAGCAGTGGAACACACTTGGAAAGGCTTGGAAAAGCATAGCCTGTTAAAGATATGGCTCTCCTTGGTATTCATTTTCTAATAGCTATGATCAGCCACAACGCCCATACCACGATTGACATTCAATCCAATCCTATCCATTAAATTGTTTATTTCATCATCCAACACCAAATTAAATTTGGATTGCTAAAAAGAGGGTGTCCTTAGGCAATCCAATATCAACTCATAGTTATCTAAATGTAATCAGTTCATATGTCAGTTCTTATTGTGTTTTGAGAGTGAAGTATGACAACTAGAAAAACAGATTCTATAGTTGCTTATCTTTATTCATTATCATATGAAAGGTACATGTCACACATGTCTCACTCTCCGTAACAATCTCTCAGTGCCGGTGTCAGTCCATGTTACATTGAACATAATCATAACATATTTAGATTTTTGATTTAAAGTATGATACTTTTCTGTAACGTTTTAACATTTTCTTCGGCTTCCTTGAACGATACCCTTAAAAAAGCAGATAATCTATATATTAGACGGTTTCCAATGATAATATGCTTAAACTGTTCAAAGATTATTCTCTTTTAATTTCTTCATATCCCTTAGCTTCCTAAGAAATCCATACCCATGAGCATGTTTTCTTTAGGTCAATAAATTCACAAAACAAATTATTCCTATATTATTATATGCACACGGTAACTGAACTATACAGTATTACATTATGTATGACAAATTACACCATTAATATACAAAATGGTGAGTCTGCTGGTAACCTGTGTGATCTACCTGTGAAACGGTCACAAGTGTTGTGTATGTTTTGTTCGCGTCTCTTTGTGTGAACAAAGCAAAAACCTTTTCTTGTGTTCTTTACTTGTTATAGACCGGCTGTACAGGACTGTCTTTTACTGGTAGAAGGGTCCTTTTCCACCTACTGAAAAGTCTCTGAGCAGGGCTTGCACTAACATCTGTACTTGGTGTGTTGCGATGGTCTAGTATGGCCAGGTAGGGATTCAGTCCTGCTGCCTGCTGCCTGCATCAGGCATTTTTCTGTTTTGACTGGAGACTCAGCTTTGCCATTACTTTGTGGGTACCCTGGTGATGATGTCCTAGGTTCAAACTCCTACTGTTGAACTCCTGGGAAGAATATTGTGGACCATTATCTGACATTACAGTGTCTGGAATACACTGCCTCAAAGTGAGCCTTGTGTTTCCTGATAACAGTGCTAGACTTTGTGTCAAGTAAGTAGTCCACTTGAAATCCATGGTACTCAGGTGTTCTCTATTGCTAGAGGCTATCAGGTATATTCCTACCATGGGCTGTTTGTTATGTTGTCTAGCTACAAGGTTTATTTAAGTTGTTTTGGGTAAACTTATCTGCAATTGTGTTCCATTTTTAAATGAACATCTTTTGTAGAGAAAAGGAGAGGTATTCTCTTGCCCTGAGACATCCTTCCGAGTCAATTCAGTGCATCTATACTTCCCGAGTGCTTCTGGAATTATACCTTGCTCTACCTTGAACATGAGACCTTTGAAAATGTTGTTCCTCCTGGAAAGAGTGGTAGTTCATTATCTGTCTGTTTTTTTCTTCTTTTCTGGCCATCCTGACTGAATGGTTTTGATCAGCGCTTGCAACTTTGAGTCATCTTTTGTGTTTGCACAAATGACACGTAGACTCTCTTTTGAGATAGTTAAATAGTCTATAACATTAACAGTCCTTTATGGTAGATACGCCCTCATTGTGTCACAACCAGGTTAATAAATTACATTTATCTCATATTTCTGGAGTCTGAGGAGCATTCTCTGTAGCGTTTTTGGTGCGCTCTTTACTGTAGTCTCAACTGGCTTATGGTCACTTTTTACTGTCACATATCTGCCGTATGTGTACTGATGGAACTTTTCCATTCCAAAAACTATCACTGGGCATCCTTTTTCAATTCGTGCAAAGCCCCTTTCTGTTTGAGTGAGTGTTCTACTCCCAAAAGCTACGTGTTTACCTCTTTGTGTGATAGCAGCTCCCAGCCCTGTTTCTGAGGCATCACACTGGAGTGTCAACTCTTCCTTCGGGCTGTAATATTTGAAAACTGGCCTTGGCTATGTTGTCTTTCAGCCTGAGAAATGCTCCCTAATGCATGCGAGTCCAGCCCCTTGGGTTATCTCTGTGTTTGAGGTCTTAATATATGAGAATCTTCCAATAAATGTTTGTAAAACTTTGACAGGTAATTTCCCATACCTACAAGTCTTTGAAACCCTTTTGCATCCGTCGATCTCGGAATCTCCCTGACTGCTCGTACCTTACTCAGGTATATTTCTTTGTCCCTCAGCTCTGCAGCTGTGTCTAATGTAATGAACTTCCTGTCGCCTTGGTTTGAACTTGCTATCATTCAGTTTGATGTTCTCTCCTTGCATCTGTTCAGGAAGAGTTTCTCATGGGTTGTCATCGTTGTCTCTACTTGCAATCTCCCATGTCTCACAGTCACCTGTGAGCATCACCTGTGATGATGTGGATGCCTGGGTTAAGCCTCTGAAAAATCTCTGGTGCTGGGCTGATTCCCATCAGCATCCTCAACCACCGAAATCTGCCAAATGGTGGTAGGTGAAGGTGGTAAGAAAGGTTGACTCCTCCTCTAACTTACCATGCCAAAAGCAGTGTTTGACGTCGCAAACTGTAAAAACATTGACTTTTGCCAAGTCTGGGAGAACATTGTCGATGGTAGGAAGGGGAAAGTGGTTGCGTTTCAGTGCCTTGTTTAGTAGTTATATTTATATCAATGGCCTTTTGTTAGGTTTCCGTTCTGAGACAATTGCACTTATCCACTCTGTGCTACAGTTGACGGGAGAGATCATCTCTCTCTTTTATATATCCTGAAGCTCCTCTTTTAGAGGTGTCATCATGGCGACCTGTACTCACCTCTTGGGGAGATTCACTGGTTCCACTTTCTAATTTATTTATATTTAATATTGTCCTTCAAGGCATCCTTCCCCTACGAAACCATCTGTATATTCTGTTTATATTTTCTCTATCAGCGGTCCTTATTTTGTATCCTCTTTAGTCACTATATTATCTTTAGCCAAAATGTTCTCATATTGTATGCTAATGAGTTTCATGGTTTCACTTGCCTTCCTACCCAGTAGTGCAGTGTCACAGTTCTGGTCCACTACCTGAAACTCTAGCCTGTACTATTTGTGGTTTATTCGATTTCTTATCTTGACTCTGCATTTTCCCAATGGGAGTAGCTTGGATTTGATGGACATCACAAGCCCTTTGTCTGTGTGGTTCAGCTGTGTATTTGGCAATGATGGACTCGTAATTGTGAGTTGAGTCAATGTGAGTTGAGTCATTTTAAGTTGAGTCATTGTGTATTCTCATTTATATGTGTATTCCTCCACATTATGCTAATGCAGAGGCAGATGGAGATGCAGATGAAAACTATAAAGATAGACCATAGACTTTGGCCCACAAGGAGTTTGTGAGAACTGACGGAAACACAGAGTGAAGCAGGTGGATCACACACACATCGTCTGTTCAACACATTGGAAAAACACATTGTATTGGGATCTGTGAAACCAATCCAATCCAGGGTCAGAACAGTCAGAGGCAGATAGATCTGGAGAAAGTGTTGACATGACACATTGTGGTTGATGACTCTCAGATAGACAATTACAATCACGTCGCAATCATGAATCCACCACAGACGTGTGGAATTGAGTGTGGTGGATGTGATTTAGCATCCTGGAACACACTGTAACTGTATAGTAAAATCCAAACTCTCGTTTTTTTATCTGAATGAACCACCGGGGAAAGGCCCATATCATGTGTTCTGTTCTGACATACTTCTGGTCTTATAAGGCTTTAGACCCCCCCAATTCCCTCTGATGGATTGCTCTAGCTTGTGACATTGCAAGGCAGAACAGATGAATGAAGGTTGCATGAATCAAACATCTTTCAAAATCTGCTTGAATACCTCCAACAGATCTTATATGGG
>JACYXH010000477.1:880000-917500 GCA_026745465.1 Lota lota | reverse complement strand
CTGAAATATGCTCCTGCATCTAACTCTCGCTGTATGGTTGAATTTTAAACTCTGTGTATCGCATTTCACATGACTCCAGTGCACGACTGGGCAGAGGTATGTGTGTGTGTGTGTGTGTGTGTGTGTGTGTGTGTGTGTTTGTGTGGGGCTTCACACTCCCAAGGCTCATGATGGGGACCAACTTATAGCATACGTTAGTAAGACAGGGGCTTCAGTGTTTGTGTGTGTGTGTGTATGTGTGAGTGTGTGTGTGTGTGTCTCTGTTTTTGGTAGCAACAGACACATATACATATATGCACATAGACACACACACACACACACACACACACACACACACACACACACACACACACACACACACACACACAGCCAGTCACACAGACAGTCCGCATGTTGCTCTTTCCATGTTGTGTGCCTACTTGCACACATTAAAACCTGAACATAGTCTATTCCCTAAAGGGCATCGTCACAACACATTCAGAAACTCACACACTATTAAGTAAATAAACACCAATAAGGGGGACAATTTGTGTTTCCCTGTTATCTGTAGATTGAAAGCTCCCAGACGTTTGATCCCCAGTGTTGATAGCACCTGCCTGCGTCACCAGTCTAGAGTGTGTGTGTGTGTGTGTGTGTATTAGGGAGCCCATTAGTTCAAGTTCTAGCAATAATATCTTCAACATGTGTGTGCTTATGACTTTGAAACATCTTGGTGCCACATCTAATTTAAACTGTTATCACATTCCGTTTTTATTCGACACACTGACTGCTGTTGAGGTATTTGGAAATATCTCTTTCTTTCTCATTCTCTATCTGATGTTCATTCTCTCTCTCTTTCATCTCGTGTCCCTGCATTATTCTCTTGTTTTTGAGTTCTCTCTGTTCTTTCTCTCCCTCTCTCTATCACTCTCTTTCATTACTTAAGACCCAGGAGTCATTCAGGAGACACTTTCATGCAAAGTGACTCAACATGAAAAACATTCTTGTCGGTCTGTGTAATCTGTCCCGCATATGTGTCTGATGTGTTTGATGTACTTCATGAGTTTCATGTGTTTTTCGGATGCCTTCGTATAATTAGCCCAATGGTAGAAAGTGGAGCTTGCTCTCCACCTTGTTTATTGTGCAGTGGCTGCACAATCTGTTACATTTCTCTCTCTCTCTCTCCCCTCACTCTCCCCTCTCTCTCCCCTCTCTCTCCCCTCTCTCTCCCCTCTCTCCCTTTCTCTCCTCTCTCTCTCTCTCATTATCAATTGATCCATTTCCTCCTCAGGTAGGCTTAGCCTCAAGATGGTGTGAATGCCAGGAGCAGTGTTGGAGCCATCTGGGCCCTCTGGCTTTGAGCTCTCTGCAGGTTGCCGTTGAAAAGCGGGACAAAACTGCGAACAAAAGGTCACCGCCGGTCAACTCGGGTTCCGTGACATGAAAGCAGCTCATAGTTTTTGGCTTAAACGAGAAGAAATTCCACTGACTAAAAACTAGAGAAAGCCGCAGCATCTCATACAGGGAAAATCCGCCGCCGGGTCCACTTCATTCCTGTCTTTGCCTGCCTTCCCGTCTCCTTTGCTCTCCTCTTCTTTTTCCCCCTCTATTTTCCCCCAACCCTTCCTCTCCTCTCTCCTTTTAGAGAGCTGGAGATAAAAAGGATTCTATCTGTTCACTTCATTAATCACTCTCTCTTCTCACTCTCACTCATTACTCTCACTCTTTTTATCTCTCTCGCTCTCTCTCTCTCACACACACACACACACACACACACACACACACACACACACACACACACACAGTGATTGAATGAAAGGCATAGAAAGGGTCAAAGGGCAAAGAACTCATTTGACTGTGTGTGTGTTTGTGTGACTGTGTGTGTGTGTGTGTGTGTGTGGGGGGGGGGGGGGGGTGGGGGGTGGAGTCAACTGAAGTGCTCAAAGTAATGACTTAGACCTGGATTAGGCTCATTAAGAGGTTAATGTGTCTGTGAATGAACTGAATGTCTGGGGTCTTAAACTCTCACGTGTTGCAACCAATATCAGCGAATTCTTGCTTGGGTGAAGTTTCACAATTAAAGTGTAATAGTACACACACTTTTTCTACACAAATTGATCTTGGTGACCCAGACACTAGGGAATACTGACATTCACTGGAGGTATGCTGTTGCTGAGTAGCAATCATATTAAGACCTACATCAGTGACAGCAAACCTTTTTGAACGTAAGACATTTGGGATGTAAATGCATTCCACAACCACTGAGCGATTCATATTAGTCTGTATACACAGGAACTTTACGATCCTTTCAAACTTTTAAAATTAACCATTTTCAATCAAATTATTCTCATCTGATTTCTATAACTTATAAATCAACAATCTCAACAGACAAACAGGCCAGCCAGCCCAGGATCAAACCCTGAGGAAGTATTTTTGTGATTTGTGGAGAGATGAGAGATGGAGAGAGTTTGAAGTGAGTGAGTTAATGACTGGATTAGAGGCTGAGAGGTGTACTGAACAACGACCGTGACTCACATGTAAAACCACAGAGCATGGGGCCTCGGAGCCACTTCCCCTAGGACCCCGAGGTCATGGCACACACTGTAGTCTCAGTTCCTACCATCATGGTCTTCTGATGGGGTGGGGGGTGGGGGGGGGGAGGGGGGCATCAGAATGTTGGGTCATTATAGCGGCCTCAGGGTCATCATTATCGTTGACATAGCGACGATCTAACAAGGACTTCAAACACGTTCCTCTGCCACGATGGTTCGATCATGCAGAACCGAGCCCCATTCAGAGTGCAGGCCATGGGCTTTGAGCTTTGTTGACATGTTCTAGCGACTAATATAATGCTGATGGATGCAACATTTTCTAAGTTATAATAAAGACATCATGTGCCCACTAGACCGTGCAATGGCTTTGTGTTGTTGTTTTTTCAGTGATCTTTGAAGAGTACACAAATACTAAGATCAACCTGCGGGTAACGAGGCACGATCTCTGCCAAAACACCAGTTATGACGACTTACGATTGACCGAAATGGGGGCCTAGCAACTGCAATTGCACCAACCTATGCTGAGTGCTGCCTAGACCACACCAGCCTTCCATAATCTGCTCTCAGTCCGACCTCCTTCCAACCACTTAACCCCTCCCTCCATGCTCCCTCCCCACAGCTACACAGATGATACTTATACAATAGGATTCATACTGAAGCCCTGACGGCACCACTTGAGAACATTTTCTCATCCATGTTTCAACCAATGAGGTGAGAGCCGACAGACAGATGTCCACAAGGTGTGTTTGGACACAGGTGGCGGTTGTGGAG
Source organism: Lota lota (assembly GCA_026745465.1). Lineage (NCBI taxonomy): Eukaryota > Metazoa > Chordata > Actinopteri > Gadiformes > Lotidae > Lota > Lota lota. Next base: position 914,198 of record JACYXH010000477.1, on the reverse strand, counting down.
GAAACTACAATATCATGTTTCAGAAGACTAGTCCTCAACTACGATTTTGAACATTTGAATCTGATTCATCAGGCCAAACCCATCGACGATTGATCGTCAAATAATCTATTATATACTTTTGAATAGATGCAGCTAGATTATTCGTATGCATGTTTTTCTTTTACGTGGTTTAAATGCTTGAAAATAATCAATCGGCTAATCAGTATTTCCTACAGCTGACTATAGCCGCTAAATGACTGACCGCCTCTCTCAACAAATGAAAGGGGTCATAGTATGAAATATTTGTGGTTAATAATTTCATTTGGGGGTACTACTAGAATTGGTTTACATGCTTTAATGTTAAAAATACACCTTATTAATCTCCCACTGTTCATTGCTGCAGAACCGCATTTGCTTTGTGATATAACAGTTGTCTGTTGTAAATCATTCTTCTTTTCCTTATTAGGTTTAAGAAGAATGAACCAGTTTCCAATCCCCCCTACGTGCATGGTACACCATCCATACCCAGGCCTAGGGCCTGACTTTTTGAATCCCTCCACAACATTTATAGAGCTGACTAAAGCGTAGAACAAAAGAAGAGTAATTTTGTATTACATGAAATGAGATACAACTGTCTAAAATAAAATCAGAACAGTGAGATTCATTATACCACAGGACCCAAATAATGCCAGAAGAAGTGAGAAATAAAATAGCTTTATTTGTATAAAATAACTTCATTTCTTGCTAATGTAAACAGCTATGTCAGCTGGAGATATTTAGGAAGGAATGTCAGGGTTGTCATCCCGTCTTGTGTGGTACTCTGGACATGTGAGGAGATTCCTGTTCCCGCTGGACAGTATGTTGGCTTCCGACCGCCCCTTGACTGAAGTGGGAGACATGGCGGGCAACCACGACCTCCTTTGAGGGTCTTCCATACTGGGATGACAGGTCCTTGGGTATGGGGAGCGTCTTAAACTCCTCAACAAATGGCATTGGGCCTTCAAACGGCCCATCAAAGACGAGCCTCATCATGTCCTCCACATAATCCTTAAAATTGCATTCAATAAGTCACTTTGTGATTTTTAAAGAAAGCACTTTTCTGAATCCACCTTGTTTGTACATATGTAAAGTGTGCCCACAATTAATATTTGTACTTTTTTATTTTATTACGTGTAATAAAAATGTTTTACAAAGTAAAACTGGTCGTGTTTTATTCATCGTTCTTGGACTTTGGGAAAAGACAGCATGACCATAGATACACAGGTAAACGCATGTACACACACACCAACAAAATATCCCTGTATTACATACTTCGGGAACAAGTAGACTGTTGGGTAAATAGAGAGCGGCCTCCACGTAACAGAGCTAACTAAAAGGCACGAAATGAAAGAACAGTGGCTCGAGCATGGGAAATAATGGGAAATAACTGTATTGCGGTTATAACATTACAGCTTATATAATCATAATCCCAACTCCACACTTGAACAATGTTTAACATCTCGTGATCGGAAAAACATCACCTTATTTCTACCCAATTTTAGGTAAATGTTGGCCTAAACCTGATTAGCAAAACCATTTGAGCGCTTGAACTTAGCAAGTTAGCCAAGACCTACAGCTGATTAACCAAAACATTTGAATACAATAACGTGAGCTTGCAATTTAGCCAAGGCCATCAACTAACTAACCAAAACATTTTAACACAAAACGTGAGTTAGTGAGTTAGCTGAAGCCAACAGCTGACTAACCAAAACATTCGAACACAATAATGTGAGCTAGCAAGTTAGCTGAAGCCTACAGCTGAATTACCAAAATATTTGAAAATGATAGCAATAACTAGGAAGATGGTAGCTTTCGCACTGGGTGTATAGCTCAGCTACAACCAACAACTCTGCACTTCAACCCTCTGTGTAGTAGCTACATTGTTTGTTTTTCAACAGAACAAATCCACAACTAATAAAGCATACTTACAGGTTGTGATCCTGAATCTACATGTTGCGAAGATCCAGTAGTGAAATGTGCCCGGTTCAGGAAGCAGTGCTGAAGGGAACGGTCAAAATGTATTTCAACCACTGATTCTTCACTTTGTTTTCCGTAAGTCCATATAAAAAGATTTGCCTTCGCATACATACTTCGTCAACAGCGGTTCCTCAACACGGCTTTACAACCACCAAACTCCACCAGCCACCACTCTAACTAGCTTTGTTTGAGGGCAGGCCAAATTCTGCGCTTCTGTAACTTGGTGACATCACAAAGTCATCTAAGTAAACATGGACTGCAAATAAGCTGTTTCAGGCAGTTCATGAGAGGTGTTTTCTATGGGAGAGAGTAACTCTTTGGACTTTGAACTTTGTAGCTTAGCAGACCATGTACATGGATAAACAATCTATAAAACACACAAATGATAAAAACCTGAAAAAGCATAATATGACCCCTTTAACTAGGCTACTATTAGCCTTATATGGTATATTATAGGCTTATGTAGTATATCATAATTGATATAATACATTTATAAAATCAAACAGTAGCTGGTCTCTATGGAGAAGGAGAGCTCCGTTCTGGCTGATTACGCACCACATTCACATCCGATCAAAACCTGCGTCGATAAAGAGATTGTACGGTTGACTGATTACAAATTTGAAATACATGTGAATGATACGTTTCAGTGTACAGAACAAATGTAGCATTATTCAACTCAGCAGAACAGCAAAATTAGACTACAGAGTACTGCCAGAACAAATCATTTTCTCCAGTACGAGCGGTATTATATGAAAGCTGCTGGTTTTGCATTTTACCTTTTTGGATCATCTTAAATGGTTTCGAAATGCTTCCAAACTTTAGAAGTTTTTTTTTTCTGACATTGTGTATCCTTTGAGACAAACGGTCTAGGATGTGCTCTGTTTTGAAAAGAAAATAATTAGATAGTGCCATTACCATAACACAAAGGGGTTATCAAACAACAAAACATTTATTGAAAGCAAAACATGACATAGCAAATTGCACACAGAAGACAGTGAATCCCCACCCTTACAAAAAAACAAACATTGTATAACGAATAGGCTTTTCTTTCGAGAAGCCAAGCAATGCTGTGGTATCACTCATTTAGCACCCCCATCCTTCCAATGGAATGTCCCGCTGTTACCCATGCACAATTTACCAGACACGAAGTTTCAACTATTAAAGTTGACGGCGACTAAATGTCGTTCCATCGAAGATTCTAATCGTTGAAGATTGGAGGTCGCCCCTCTGGAAGACCTTTCACTTTCAACCCCCTATGTTATACTGAGCCAGATGGCTTTATGGTTTGGGCTAAATGCATTGAAGCTATTCTTTCATACGTCAGAACAATCACAAGTGTCCGAGGCTGACAAGCGATTAGTTGAAGTTTAATGAAAGCATGACTAAGGGAAGTAAACGGTTACACAGAGAAAGTAACCACGCTACTTCAAAGAGGAGAATGAGAGCACAAACACAGATTTAATCAGTAAAAGTTATTGTGGCAGAGTTGTCCTGTGAATAAGAGATGTTAAAAGCCCCTGGGCCCAACAAAGACAAAATAAAGAGACAGACAAAGAGAAAGTGTGGTATCAATACAAAGTGTGGACAGCCACAGACGCTGTGTGAGATCATGGTATTTGGGATAAAGAATTTATCATATTTTTTTCACAAAGTGTCACAGCATTCTTTCCTTTCATCTGATTCATAACCAGAAATGTGCTTAAACCTTTTGCCTCATTTTGTAAAAGAGGAGGAAGTGGTCATGGATCATTCACAACATAGCGTTTCTGGGGTATAAATCCCGAAGTGAAGGTAAGGCTTTGATTTGTTATCGTTGCAATGATAACAACTTGCTTTCCATGTGACTCCATTTAATATGAGCGGGAATTTGTCATCAATGATGTCATTCGATGCGGATCCACTCTTTCATCTGAGGGAAGACTAAATCAGCGACTATCGCGGGGACAACAAAGACTTGCCATACACAGACACAAGCCAGCGGAGCTGCGTTTTAGGAAGCACCACTACCCTCATCTCCTCGCTCCCAGACGCTGGCGACTGAGGCTAATGTCGGGTCAGATAGCGTCTGCTAGCATTCCGAACACATAATGGGGGGAAGCTGAGTGCTGGGAAACACTGTGTGTTTTGCTGCTGGTGGGACGATGATAAAACTGCTCAAGTACCGAATCATCTTAGTTTGACCCTTTTCTGCTGTGGGTCAAAACTATTACAGCCTTATTGAGTCCTATGGTCGGGCCCTAATTGTGTGTTCACTTTTGTGATCTCCCTACATGACCCTGATGGTATAAAAAATGGATTTGAAAGTTTAGATGCATACATAAAGCGCTTTTCTGACCTGTGGCCAATCAAGCCCTTTACAAGGTGTGCTTCACATTCAACCATCCATACACCGACGGCGATGTCAATCATACAAGGGAACAGCCAGCTAGTCTGGAAAAGTTAGGATTATGATATGCATATGAATGTAGAATCTGTAGGCAACAGGACAAGATTTTGGTATCACAAGTGCTCTGGCTTCTGTTTGTAGTCCGTTTGTAGCACGAGTAGTAATGACCAATCACGTTTGAGCGGACTTTGGTTGCATCCAGGTAAACAGTTTGTGTGGAGAACAACAATCTAGGAATCCATCGGCTATCGTCTGACGAGGATCAAGCTTTTTTATTAGCTTTGCCATCTGTTTATATGCTGAAAGATATTAGTCTCCTTGACCTCCAAACACCTACAAAACAATGAACGGCACACGGAAGAGGAAGTCTTTATCCGTTATCTGTTATTCGATTACTCCGAAACCCTAGTAATATTGCTAATTGTCCCCAGAAGTAAATCGTCGTCCGACGATAGCCGATGGTTTCAGAGATTGGTTAGGTATCTGAGTGTGTGTTTTAATATAGTATATAAGTATATAGTATACATAAGTCTACAAGTCACAGGAAGTGACATGGGCTACAGAAGTGAGAAAAGGAATGGACAGTGTATCTGCATTCATGACAGACTAATAGAAAGAGCATAATGAGAACTGGAGCTGCACCATTCATTATTAACTTAATTGATTCAATTTAAACCAGAGTGCCAAAGGTCAGATTATACTTTGCCATACTGTGGTGCACACACAAACACACACACACACACACACACACAGCAACGCACACACACAGACGCACAGACAAACACAGACGGGAAACACACATTACTAACACTCACATACCGATTCCCAAAAGAACAAACAGCTTTTGTTCCTGTCATGCAAGGTCCAGATTGAGAGAGATGAAAGAAAGAGAGAGAGAGAAAAAGAGAGAGAGAGAGAGACAGAGTGAGAGAGACGAAAGAGATAGAGATGTGAGAGTGAAAGAGAGAGAGAAAAAGACGAGAGGGGGGAGAGAGACAGAAAAGAGAGAGGGAGACGTGGAGAGTGCTAGAGAGTGCTAGAGAGAAAGAGAGAGAGAGAGAGAGAGAAAGAGAGAGAAAGAGAGAGAGAGAGAGTGTGAGAGAGAGAGAATGAAGGGGGAGAGGAGTTATGGGAAACCAGGCCATAGTGTTTTCTTCTGGTAGAGGACCATTAGGCAGATCATTACAGTTATGGAATAGAGCACATGACTCATCACTCAGCTGACCTATACTGACCACTTGTAGCAGATCTACAGATCTATAGACCTCAAAAGAACTATAGATCAGTCTCCTGCCCCATCAGAAGAACTCCACTCCAACCCGACCTGAAAAATATCTGAAGAACTCTGCTCACACACACACCAAACAAAAACACACATTCACACGCACACTGGAGAACATGCCTAGATATACACTAACACAGTGTGCGTGTGTGCTCATGTGTGTTAGATTGTTGTGCATCTAAATGTCCTTGTGTTTGTGTGTGTGTCTGTGTGTTTATGCATGTGTGTGTGTGTGTGTGTGTGTGTGTGTGTGTGTGTGTGTGTGTGTATGTGTGAGGGGTTCTCCAGAAGTAAGAGCCAGATTTTCTATGTGGGCTGAAGCACTCGTTGAGAAGGTTGCCCTCTGTAAACAACAACCTATAGGGATGGAAACCCGTCCTGTCGTCCTCAGCCTTCCCCAGGGACAATGAAAGAAACTAATGTGCCCACATTATACTGTGGGGAAACCTTTATCCTACGTGCCGTGTCCATATGAGGTCATACCATTTTAGCACATATTTCCACTGTGGGAAACACACACGCCCTATAGCCATGTAAGCATTCACAATGACCCATTTTATTATTCTAAAGTGACTCTTTTTAATGGAAAATGTTACACCAGCCTATACAAATTGATTATGGCCAGAATCTTTGAATTGGTACGGCACTGAGCAAGAGATTTCACAAACTTTAAGGACAACCCAGGTAAAAGGTACGCTCAAGTATACACTTAATTTAAATATACTTAGGATACTTCCATGTGCATACATGATTAATGTACTAAAAGTGTGCTATTTTCGAAGTACTAACAATGCACTTAATATGCTAATGATATGTCATTACCAAAGATATTTTTACATACACACATACAGTTAAATGTATTTGACCATACTATTGTTTACTATTTTGAGCGCATTAAGATGCACTTAAATATACTTACGTATGTAAGTTTTTTTAAACTAATGCCATACTTACAATACACCATTTTAGTAGTTATACATTCACATACATTGTAAGTACAATTTATTAGAATTTGTATGACTTTCAAGGGCATTTCAAATACAATTAACAAAATACTTTCAGTTGAAACGTATTTGGAATAAAGTGAACTGTTAAAAGGTTTTACTTAAGTATACTTAAGTGCATCCTAATGTTATCTCAAAACAGTGCAGTCAAGTATATTAAGTATAGTTATCTTCAGACTACTTGTGAAATACATTTTTTACCTCTGTACCTTCTGTCTACAGAGCGTGAGCTAGCACTGGGCACATCTCTGTAGGTTAATGTAGGCAGACTGTCATGGCCGCCGTGTGATAAAGGTAAATTGATATAAAGAAAAAACAAGACCTCCCTTAAAATAAACTTTTTAACAATGGTAAAAACAACATTAACACAATAGGATTTGATCACATAAAATAATTGCAAAGCATGTTCCAAGAATTTCAACCATAGAATTACAACTCATAGAAATGACTAATAATAGTAATTTTGTATTCTGAAATGGTACAAATTAGCAGCCATTTAACCTGGTTAAAGGTATGATTGATGCCATTACTTTGGAACTCCAGGCCACCACTTTGTATATCTATGGTTTCAACAAATAGCATGCACCAACTATAGAATATAAGGGTTTAAGAGTTGCCCAGACAATGTAAACATTTTCAACCACAGGAGTTCCAGAACGAGGGCATTATGCTGGACATTATCATACATGGGACTGCCATTAGCAGTCTCTTCAAAACAAAAGCGCTTTTTCCAGAAAGAGCAACTAGACCCAGAAAAGGTTGCAGCAATGGCTCAGTAGCTCACCATTCTTGGAAGAAAAACAGTCACCTGTTTGACATACAAACAACCACATAGAACAATATAAATAACTTGATCACAACAACGTTTACAATGGAATATGCTGCATATACACAATATAATTAAATAATATATCTTTAACCCGGAAACTATAAAATAATATGAAACAGTATGAAAATATAACATTTACATCTGAATAAAGTGCTTCCTCACCAATGTTCAATGTCAACACGCTTCCCTTTATCACCGCCGTTGGAACAGCCCATTAACTAAAGGCTGAATATACTAAAATAACACAAAAGGATTGTGTAATGTTTACAATGCTATATATCATCTGAAATAGCTTCTCATAAATATTTGCTTTGAACATTAGCTTGTCTGGTACATTCGGTATTGGAATCAAGTGCAAAGCAAATCATTTGCCTCATTTATATATATATATATATATATAACTTTATGTTTGATAGTACTTTTGGTTAACTTTTAATCTTTCCGTGTCGGTCTTATCATCTGCTGCTGTTCTTTCATAGAGCAAGGGGCAGTGACATGGAGACATTGATCGTGATGTCTGATTGATTAAAACATTTGTCAATCTTCGTACTGTGGCTGGCTATTGGTGAACTGCTTGCGAACAACGATAAACACCATTTATAATATAACTATTATTATGCTACCTATTGTTTAATTACGACATTTTCTAGTCACCGGTTTACATGATCAGGGTTACCAAACTCCGTTAGTACTTTTGGTACACCGCAGTACAACTTAAATATACGAATTATAAAGTACACTTTTTGTAAGTATTGTAAGTAAAGAAATTTGTGTGGAGTAAAAGAACACTTTAATAAAGAATACTAACACTGTATTCTCCAGCAATGGGACACAAATATACAAATATACATAAATCTCTGATCAATGTAGTGTCCGTTTTTTGGCACACTAGACTACAACTTGAAAAACACCTTTTGTAAGTATACTTAAACATACTACAAAAGTAAAAAATTTAAAAGTATACTTTAAGGAAATTTGACATACTTAAAGTATATATTTTTTACACTTAAGTACACTATTTACACACACACACACACACACACTCAGCACTTGAGGGAAGCACTCAGAAACATCTGCATGTTTGTTGCATATGCAGGTTCATTTTACTTGTGACATCATAAACTGTGCTCATAACTGCCCATCGCCAACTTGGAGTTCAGGGAAGAGTGTGACAGCGGGTCTCTGGAGTGTTCTGTAGGCGTTGGAAGGCAAGGGGGTTTTGGACCAGAGAGAGCGAGCGAGTCGGCTGGTGCACTTCCCGTTCCCTCAGATCCATCCATCCTCTTAGCAAATCAAAACAAGTTGAGGTTCATATCTTAACACGCATCAGCAGTTCACGTCCCACCTTTTCACCCCGCCTCATTCCGACCTGCCCAGTTCAGCACACTCGTGTTTTTAAAGGGTGGTAACATATCGTGTTTTCTGTACTATTTCACAGAAAACCCTCCCTCCCCCAACGCAAGGCCCTTTGAAGCCGGGTAAGAGCTGAGAGAAGATGAGTGAGCACGGCTGTACACGCCCCCCCCCCCCCCCCCCCCCCCCCCCCCCACACACACACACACAATTCTTCCCTCCATCCATCCCCTCGCCATCAGCCTTTCTCTCTTTCTTTCTCTCTCTCGGTCTTTCATGCTCTCGTACTGCACATCTCGTGTACACATCCCCCCCCCCCCCCCCCCCCCCCCCCACCCCCACCCCGTGCGACTGAAATACTTTTGTTGAGTGTCATCTCTCATTCCCCAGCTCTGGAGGTGCGAATGCGGGGCGGCCATCCTGTTGATGCTGACCGGAGAGGGGGGGGGGGGTTTGTCCTGGTCGTGGCCTTGAAAATAAACAGTGGTAGGTCTACAGTGGCACTTCACGGCCGAGAGGGAAACAACCGTTACCCAGCATGCTACGGACACTAAGGATCCATTCCAAAATGTTTTCCTAATGCTCAAGCTGAGGCCTGATGGCTTGAGCACCAGCAGTATGGTGATAATGTGGAATGCGGGCAGATTGGGACAGCTGAGCTGCTTCCGCGTTATTAAGAGTGATGTTGAATGTTCATCTGACAAATCACAACCCTCCGACTTCATAGCCAATCACTTTCTTATATGTGGCTATACGGAGGCGTTATGTGTGACTGTCTTTTGACGTCCTTCAAAGAATCATAAAACGTCCTGTTAGGAAACACTGATGTATTCTCGGCCCCCAACACGATTCGGTGGCCGATTGAGCTATTGGAACAATCAACAACTGGAACAGAGGGTACACTGACGATCGAGGAAAACATCTGGAGATTTAGCAAGTAGTGCGAGGCGAATAGCAATAGACGGACAATCTGAATGCAGCCTATGTGCTAAATGAGAGGTGCCCTGAGCCCCAGCCTGTTGGGTAAATAAGCAGAAAGGGGTTCGGATATGGCAGGCCCTGATGAAAGCGGCCAATGGAAAAACAAAATAAACGTTATCCCACTTGCTGGTGACTTGCCTTTGTCAAAGTGCTCCCACCTGGGTCAGAGGTATTGGGTTACCATCAATTAGCCTCGTGTCCACACTGAACGCCTGACTTCTCACTCTCTCACTGCTTGTTTGTCTGCCAGCGTCTCTCTCTCTCTCTCTCTCTCTCTCTCTCTCTCTCTCTCTCTCTCTCTCTCTCTCTCTCTCTCTCTCTCTCTCTCTCTCTCTCTCTCTCATTCAAAGAAATACATCTCAAAGCTGTCCAGTTTGAGTCCCACAACGAGATATGTGATTTATATATAATATAATACATGCATGCATATAAATATGCAATGAATTCATAATTGTACACATTTTGTACATCCCAAATAAGATGAGCCATTGGCACAATAACAAATGGTTTTGACCTGATTGCACCTCTAGGGCCCACAGGGCTTCAAGTCTGACCTTACCGTTTGGCTGCTGACATGCTCCTCCGTGCCAGTGATCGCCGGACAGGGCCAGGGGAGACGCCGATGCACATTGACAACGGCCCTGGCGGTGAGTTTCAGACACCCAAACACTGAATCACCCTAATGTCCACAGAGCGGGGTCGAAAGTTGTGTGTGAGAGCAGGGGGTGGTGATTCGCATGCGTGTTAAAATGGGTTTGTGTGAGGTACCGCGGGGTTAGGAAGCAATTAGACGGGGGGGGCAGTGTTTTTGTTGGTCCTAATGAACAGGGCAGTCATTGGCCTCACAAAGCTCTGGGGGCAGTAACAAACAGAACACGGCTGTTCATCCCTCTGTGCCCGGTAACCTTGTAAACAAAACGCTCTTACAAAAGGGTAAGGCTCAACAACAGAGTGTAACCTTGTCGACTCCTAAACTTCAACTAAACTCAAACACCTTTGTCTTGCAGGCATTCGATATTTTCATCGAAACCATTCCATGGATCTCTTGAACATTGTTGTCATTTTTTTTACCTAACTTTCCCTCACCATCGCCAAAGTTTCCACTAAACACACAAACACGCCATTATTTATTTGTCTCACACACTATATTCACATCAAAAATCTTTTTGAAATTAATAATACATTTATTCAAAATCTAAAGACCTCTACTCCACTGTCTACATACAAAATTCTATTTTTATTAATATAGCTTTGCTTCATATAATCTGCTCAACACACACACACCATCATCTTTCTGAATAACACACACTCTAAACTCTCCTCAAAAACCACTCTTCATAAACTCTACAAACAAATACAGCCCCCCCCCCCCCCCCCCCCCCCCCCATTGTTTGCATTGGTGCATGCGAACAATTATGTTGATTCTAGGAACCCACAGACATCCCACCGCAGGTCAATTAGCTCGGTGCGAACAAGCATAATGGGTTCCTAGCGACCCAAACAAGTACATCCATTTACCACCAACTCCGTCACTGTTGTGTTTACGTCTGATCCTTTGCGTGTGCTATTGTGGATGGCTGTTGTTCTCACACAAGCCCCTAACCTACACGATATAATAGGTTATTTGTCAACATGACCCATAAATACCCATATGAGCGTTCGCCGGTCCAGCAAACGGTATCGACTGGTCGAAGAAAACCGTAAAATGCCGTGTTTGCTAAGTTTTTGTCTGCCAAAACAAAATGGATGACGTTTGTTTTGTTCGCCGTGGGAAATGCTAATTAAATGTTTTCTATCGTTGCAATGGTGGTTGTTATGGATGCTGCCACCGCAGTCCTCTGAGATGTAATGTGTTATTTTATGTAACTGGTGATGTTCTTTGAATAAAAACTTGGATTTCCGAGTGACCCAGGAATGACAAATTTCTCCTTCTTCTGGATGGATTAGGCTGACTCTTTTTGTGGGGCAACCAGGAAGAATATGTTTGCATTGCTTTGCTTCACCAAAAAGTCCATGCCAAAGTTTCCTTTTATTATTGACAAATTGATACAGCTTTAAGGATTTTTCAAGCGTGAATGCAATCAATAAAGGAAATGGCAGACAAAAAAAGATTCCCAAAAAAGTACAACAATTATCACCATGGGGGTAAACCTACAGGAAGAGATGCAAACACACGTTCTTGGGGGCACAGGATATCTTGGGAATAAGAGACGTCTGGTCTCTTTTATATGAATCACAGCATTACGATTTACTTAGATTATCAATTTGGAGGCTCCAGCCCTACAGGAAGTGATGTAATTAGTAGGTGACCCAGGGGTCCGGGACACTTTGGAGTGAGCTAGCGATCTGGGGTCTCTTTTCAAAGAAAATAAAATATTATCAATTAGGGGCTCTAGTCATAAAGAAAGCATCTAACAAAGCCTTCTTGGGAGGTCTCACCCCACGGCCTGCTTACGAGGTTTTGAGCTGAAATTCATCACAGACCTATCAATATAACATGTGTTTCCGTGGCATAAGGTTACGGTAACACCGCTGCGCCCAGATCCTTTTTTTCCAAGGGACTCGTGGTTGATAGATTTAATGGCCAAGTTCCTGTTTAATGGCCAAGTTCCTATCTCTTTCCAATCATTTTTATTTATTGTATTGTTGTTGAATTGCTCTATGTCGAGCTAGAGCCTCCAAATGTATAATTATTTATAGACTTAAAGGATGTGGCCGGTTTGTGTCAGATGTAAATCAGCCATGATTTTTGCTAAACACACCCTCTCTCGTGGTGTAGGCGTTCCGAAATTGGTCAGTTGGGAATTGGGAAATTGGGCAGTTGACGATCAATTGACATTGAGTGTTTAGCAGCTCCTATAGCTGCATCTTGGTTTTGTCCAATCCAGTCAAGCACAAAAAAAAAACGCCCCGGCTAGCTAGCTTTCTCCACAAGTGCCCCCCAATGAACAAATCCACAAGTTTCAATTATGTTTTTACACACCTCAAACTTAGAGATGGAGGCGCATAGTTAGAATTGTTTGCGAAAATAGTACCCAGAGTACAGTCGATACTGTCAACTGAAAACAAATATAACTTTTTCCAGCCAGTCCATTGCATCCGGTGCGTCGAAGCAATACAAAATCCACAGTTAGATCCAAAACTCTAGGCCGTGCTCATGACTAGGACATTCAAGAATTATAAATGATCGCCTCTCAATCTCTGTCTCCAAGTCCATGAGCATGGGCAGTGGCGTGTAACACAGAATGCTTATGCTGCGTTTGAATTAGTAAAAGAAAAACTCCCTCCTACACTTACGACTTATTGAGATGTTCCTCTACATTCAGAATTCAAAATGATCACAATGCCTCTAATGCAGCCACTATCTTCTCACAGAATTCTAACTACGCGCCTCAGTTCAATCCAAAATTCTCCACCGTGCTCATGACTAGGACATATAACATTGAAGAATTAAAACTCTTTGTCTCTAAGTCTGTGCGCATGCAGACTTTTTGCAACAGGATTTGTTTGTTTGTTGGCACTGTTGGAGAAAGCTACCTAGCCAGGGCTGTTCTTATGCGCTTACTTGGATTGGAAAAACCAAAGATACAGCTATAGGAGCTGCTAAACACTCGTTTGGAATATAATGGATTTAAATTGATCGGAACACGTCTACATCGTGAGATGGGGTGAGCTGAACAAAAATTATGAATTGATTGAATTCAGGCTTCAAAAACCTTTAAAGCAGTATTCATTTGTTATGATAATCTTGTTAAACCAAATTAATTTATATAATGAATCTTTCGAATGGACTTTGGATTTGCCCCACAAACAAACAGTTGCCCCACAAAAACAGTTCGGCCTATTGATGTAAATTAATTTATTATACGCCTTATTAGACCACACGATATTAAAGCTAACATTAGGACCACATATTTGTAGTGCCAGTTCTGACTAGTTTCTGCTTCTAGAGTGGTCAATACAACACCATATACATTTTTATGGGTCTGAGAAAAGTCTGACCCTATAGGCGTGGCTTCTTTACCATTCCGCCCATGCCAATACAGACTGAAGATTTACCTGGGTAAATCAGACCCTGTGGGCGTGGCTTATTTACCATTCCGCCCATACAAATATGTAATTTTACCTGGATTCGGCAGATGCTTCTTGAACCACCACCAGAGTGCATGTCTGTTTACCTTGTATCTCTGAATAAACCACATGTTGAACCTTTACCACTCTCCGAGTCATACCTAGCCCGAAACCACGATACAAGAGGATGAAAAATTATGCTTCGTCACTAGTCCGTCCCAAAGAAGAAGAATAAAATATGTAAGTGCTGGGTCACTCGAAAATCTATGTTTTTATCAGGAGAACATCATCAAACAGTGGTATCAATTAGTGATGGGCGATTCATGAACGATTTGTTCGTTGTTTTATGAATATTCTGTGCAATCCGATACGTACGGTTTGTATCTGTAAGTGGATCGTTCGTATCGTTCTTTGTTTTGCGCATGCTCATCACTTTATAGGGACTCACCAAGATTTACGACTAATGAGTCCGACCAACTGAGCCTGCTAAATGATTTGTTACACCTAGTCTTTTTCTACATGGTGTTTAAATGTGTGTACTAAAGTAGATCCTCAGACACAGGTGCATTGTTTCTTCATGTGCCAAAATGTTCACCAAATTATGGTGAAATTTTGAATTTTGGCTATATCGTGTACTGTTTGTCTACTTGTCTGCTTAAAAACTTCTTTGCATCCCTCTCCATTAAAGCCCTAAATGGTCAAAGTCAGCCAGAGGCAAGCCCCAGTAACGCTCCTTTAATCTCAACAGTACTGTGTTGGATTTGCACATGTGCATTACTTCAATGATCTGGTACATACGATCCTGATCTGCGAATGGATCGTTCATCTCGTTCTTTCATTCTTCGATTTGAGCATGCGCCAATGAGCGAGCCGACTCGAAAGATTTGTTCATCTGAATGAACAAAATCCGAAGATCCGAGTCCGAAAAAAGATCTGAAATCCCCATCACTAGTATCAATTTGTCATGATTATCTTTTTAAACAAAATGTATTTATAAAATTAACCTGTGGAATGTACTTTATGGGGAATCAAAGTGAACATTGCCCCACAAAAACACGTCGGCCTGGTCCGTCCAAAAGAAGAAGAAAAATGTCATTCCAGTGGGTCACTTGAAAATCAATCAATCATCACTTTCACATTAAATAACACATAACATAACAGCTCAGATGACAACACAAACGCAAAGCCAATGATGTAAACAACACACAAGCTGTGTGGTTTCAGCGGTAGCAGAGTCCATATCAACCACCATAGCAACGATAGAAAAACGTTTCATTAACTAACTAACTAAACATCATAGACATTCACTGAACCAAGAATGAAATGCACATTTCCACTAGAAATGTTATCAAAACTATCTTAAAATATTGCATTTTCCAGGGAGAATGAAACAAATTTTATCCATTTTGTTTTGGCAGACAGAAACTTGACATACGCGACATATTACTGGTTTCTTTGACCAGTCACTGGACCAGCAATATTGGTCGTTTTGTGTCATATTGACAAAATACCTATTCTGATGTTATGTTTGGAGAACAGGCTGAAAAGTTTACCAAGAAAGAAAAATAAGCAATAATAAGCAAGCGAAACAAAAAAAACGGGCCTTAAAACTACATATATTTAGTTCAGAACAAAATGTTTTGGTGCTCTTTAGTTCGACCATTACTGGTTTTCGAAGACAGGGTCCAACGTTAGGGTAGCTTGCTCATGTAACGCATCTGCAACTGCATCTACAGGAACACAGGCCACATTGTGAACTTAAAACAATAACTTACCCAATAACATGAATTACACACAAAAGTAATACTCATCTCAATCTTGCGTCTCACAACAGTTTGCAAAGCTCACAATTGTGTACTGTCAATCAAGTAATGTTGATGCTAATGCCTGTCAGCAGTGCACAGTGAAGTCCTATAAGACAAGTAACCTCTTGATTTGATGAGTTATGATAAGTACCACAAAGAAATAGATCAGACACCAGTTTATGCAAAGATTCACTGTTTAATGAGTAATGCAGAAAACAATCAAATACACTAGTACTATTCCCACTATATTGACGTTTTAACATAGAAACAAACTCATTAACCAATGAGACAGGAAGAGAGTTACTTGCTCCTTTATTTGCAGACATTTATGAATACATGGTAAAAATTGAAATACAATACAAAACATCCAAGTATTATTCTAAACCAATAACTTGCATCCATTGCCTTTGGTGGATAAACAGCAACAAACATCTGGAAGTCCCTTTCTTGAAGTTCTATGATTGAGGCTGAGATCAAGGAAACTGAAACGCCCAGATTCACAAAAGTATCATGAGAAAAAAATACTTACATTCAAAAATCATATTTGAACCCAAGTAAGGCCACTGGGTTATATATGGTCATATTAAAGATACCAATACATGTGTATGTGAACCAAACGTGGTGAAGATTGGTTGCAAAGGCATAGGATTGCAAATATAATGGATTTATGCATACTAGTTTGTAGATTTATCAGATTAACGGAAAGAAAAGATATGACTTTTAATCACATGAATAGCATATGTTAACTAGGAGTTACCGGGATAACAATAAATGAAAGTACAAAAATAGTCCAAAACCATACAGGAAGCCAATGTTCTCATCTGACAGGAAGGTGATCTCCTCCCACACATTGCAGGTGGAAGAGAGGAGAGGAGAGGAGAGGAGGAGAGGAGGAGAGGAGAGGAGACGTGCCCCATCGCTGCCTCCTTCAATATTTCATTAGGAACCTTTCTCCTTTCCCAGAGAACACAGAGCCCCCCCCCCCCCCCCATCAACTCCCGGCATCTAGCATCAATTCTTTATTCCTCCCATCCACAGCTTATCCCTAACACTGCTGCACCCTTCTGCCTAAAGTCTCCCTAAAACTGTGCAACCCTTTCCATTCTCTGTGATGGTAATCATTTCCCTCGGGATTTATAAAGTACTCTGAGTCTGATCGGAATTTGAATTTGATGTATGGATGCATTTTATTTGCTAAGTCATATTTATGCTTCTCTCTGGGTCCGGAATGACGCTCAAATTGCACGTGGGCACACCACGGGTCTCTGCACTGGTGCTTGCATTCATGCCTTCGTGCCCTGATGTGTAGCTGTGTACATAT
Source organism: Lota lota (assembly GCA_026745465.1). Classification (NCBI taxonomy): domain Eukaryota; kingdom Metazoa; phylum Chordata; class Actinopteri; order Gadiformes; family Lotidae; genus Lota; species Lota lota. The sequence goes on along the minus strand of JACYXH010000477.1, from coordinate 897,171 downwards.
TTGGAGAGGCGCATGTAAGCTACCGGGGGCGGAAACTTTTGGATATGCCGGTAAATTAGGGGCCCACCGTGTACCCATCGTATAGATTCATCTTAAATCGCACGCAAGGAATGACGCTTGTTGATAAGGAAAGTAGGCGTTTGGTCGGACACCAAATATTAAGAAAACATATTATATAAAATAGTGTGCTGAAAAAAGAAGCTTAGTGTGTAGGAAAACATTCATGTGCAGGCCATGTCTGCACATTTCCTTTCCGAAGGAACTCACCATGTCAATTTCTTTTCTTTTTTTTGACCAACATCTTGTCCCTGATCATACATTTTATACTCTGCTTCCCCTGGGTTATGTCTCTCTGAGTTAGAAAAGGAGGTGCTGAGGTGTTTCACATTGATTGAGCGGTTCACAGTACCTGGCTGGATGAGTAGGGACTTACATATTATTACATATTTACATGACTTACATATTATCATGAAAACAGAACATTCCATTCTCATTGGCATACATTCATTATATTATTCCATTGGATTATATGAGATTAGGTTTACCCTTTCAGTATTACGTTTTGACTTAAATGTTTCCCAGAAATGCACAATACCTTTTTCATTTTTTTGTTCTTTACACACTGGTTAATTCATTCTATATATGGTCTATTCATTAACAAAAAATCATATGGTTGGATAAAGGTATTGGTTCACAGTGGAGGCTTACTTTAAGCCAGTACGGTTCAAGTTAAATACGACCTCATCTCACGGCATTCCTCTTCTGTGCCAATAGTGAATTATTTAACGGATTGTTACAAGCTTTCAGAAGTGTTTTGGGTTTCGATGACCTCCAAACATGGCAATATTTGCCATTGAATGAAGAGCTTATATTGGATTGTGCATGGCAGGTATTATCAGGGTTTTAGAATTTTCCGTAAATACATTTGAATTGCATTGACTACTGCTGACAATTTACAACAAAGGCATCACCTATGGGACAAACTCCATTCTAGAAAAAGGGATTCGCATTAGGCATGCACGCTCCCATACAGCAAGGTCTGGTGCAGGTCAGGTCCGTGGGGCCAGCAGATCTGAGACGGAGGATCTCTCTCTGTAGTTTCCCAGGGTTGGCCAGCTCCCCTCCCCCTCCAGGGGCTGTCAGCCAGGAGGCACGGGGAGAGGAGGAGGATTCATTTGAAGACCTGATCACAGGGGTGAGCCAACGAGTACACAGGCCAATTAGAGGATAAGAGAACGAGATAGAGATAAATGAGCAATGTAGGACATTGACTGCGTCATCAAGCCAACTCTCTCCGATGGGATCGGACCGCATTTTCCTCATGAAAAAAAACAACAGTTCACCATATGTTGGCGCCACTTAAACAATTTGGTCTTGGTGGCCGAGATAAAACTTGAATAAGGGGATATACGTGGGCTAATGGGCTAAGGCGTGCGTGGAGCAGGCTGAGATGAAGAATACATTTATCATCCTGTCACTGTCTGTCAGACATGCTGCGGTCAAACTCCCGCTGAGCAACACCATATATGGCTCCAACTCAACTACTGTGGTTGCAGTATATCAGGGATTTAAAATTGCACACTGACACGGTCCCCAGATGAAATATGGTGTCACAGTTTGAAAATGAACTGCAACATGACTCAATGGTGAGGGAAATACGAAATTGTTGTTGTGGGGGGGGGGGGGGGGGGGGGGGGGGGGGGGGGGGGGAGGAAGCAATAGTTCTCGGCTAAATTGTTTGACCCTGGCGCCGCGTTATGGGGACATGCGTCTGGTCTTTCAGGGAGTAGGGGGTGAAAGGGTGAATGTCGGTCTGGTGAATGCTGGTGGGGTGAAAGGGTAAATGCTGGTTGGTGGGGTGAAAATTAGTGGGCTGAACGGGTGACGGATGTTGGGGTGAATGTTGGTGAGGTGAAGAAGTGAGTGCAGGTGGGGTGAAAGGGTGAATATCGGTCTGGTGAATGCTGGTGGGGTGAAAGGGTGAATGATGGTTGGGTGAAAGGAGGAATGCTGGTGGGGTGAATGTTGGTGGAGTGAATGCTGGTGGGAAGAAAGGGTGAATGATGGTGGGGATGAAAGGGTGAAGGTTGGTGTGTGGAAAGAGTGAATGCGGGTGGGATGAAAAGGTAAATGCGAATGTGGTGAAATAGAAAATCAAAATGTCTGTGTGTTCATTCCTGAGAAAAGCCGGCGTTAAGAAGAAGAAAAAACTTGTAAGAGGAGAGAGATGTGTTTCAGCAACGCTGCTTTTATACAGTGTAACACATGGCAGGGGAAGAAGGGCTATGGGGACATGCCTTCTCCTGCTCACCTATTATTCTTTGTTAAGCAGTGTTTAACACCGCTGAGCTCCTCGCCAGTGGTTTTCATTAAGAAAGGAATCACCTAGACTCTGCCGGGGCAGCAAATCCAAACCAGTTGCTTTTAATTGAAGCAAGATGGACCTCCAAGTTGTGCACAACAGGCTTAATGTGACAACGTATCCACATCACTACAACAGTGTTTCCCAATCGAGCAGGGAGAAAAACATCCCTCTAAACGAGGGAAATCTGGGGTTTGGGCAATATCCTACTGATTTTCAGAGAGCTGTTATTGTTGAAACAATGCCACACATCTATTTACTATCATACCACTCTCCCTGTCTTGCTCTCTCCCTCGCTCTGCATCTTTCTCTCCCTCTCCCTTTCTGTACCCCTCTCTCTGTTGCTCCCCCTCTCACTCCCTCCTATTCTTCCCCCCTGCCTCTCGTCCTCTCTCTTCCTCTCTCTCCCTCCCTCTACCCACTCTCTCTCTCTACCTCTCCCTTTCTCTCTCTACTTTGTGCTGTTCTCCTGCTTGGATTTCATTGTTCGTTCTTCGATGGTAATCTAATAACCGCGGCTTTCGTACTGTGGCTGCGTGTGTCTCGTTCTGGCATTTTATTTATTAGGGTTTGTTTGTTTGCTCGGACCGTGCCTGTAGGAGAACAACAGAGGAACACACAGCGTGTGAGTGTGTTTGTGTGTGTGTGTGTGTGTTTATGAGTGCATATTTGTGTGTCTGTGTGTGTGTGTGTGCATGTGTGTGCGTGTGTGTGTGTGTGTGTGTGTGTGTATGTGTGTGCATGTGTGTGCGTGTGTGTGCGTGACGTTAGCCAGCATGCTGGGCAGGGGATCTTGGAAGAAAACAGGCACGTCGAAGGAGAACGAGCAGCTCAGAGGAGAGGATGTTTTCCCAGCTAAGACCAAAGCTCTGGTTCCAGTTGGGTCGGTAACTCCACCATAAAGATATCTTTCATTCAGCTGGGGCTCTTTACATAACCAAGGCCGCTACTAGCACCCCTCCCTCCCTCCCTCTCTTTCTCTTCCCCTCTCCTTGTAGTTGCACCAAATAATTGAGTGGGGACAGGTAATCTACCTGTCTCCCATCCCTCCCCAGAGTGTTTGGATTTCGTTGAAAAACAATATTAATAATTTGAACATGGGGCTCCCTCTGCGTGCTTACCTTTCGTAGCTCATTTCCTTCCCACAGCTTCTGTAGTGATGGGCCTTTTTTTTTGTGTGTTGCTCCCACTCTCACTGCACGAGATATTAGTGTGAGACGTTGGTGAGTTATGTTCACCATCGCTAACCTTGGAGAGCCTAACCTCCTGGGCCAGGGAGTCAACTATAACATCACTATAAATCTGCCGACCGCACGCACAGGCAAACAGACACACACACACACACACACACACACACACACACACAGACATGCATGCACACAGACAGTGTGTTTGTGTGTGTATGTGCGTGTGTGTGTGTGCGTGTATGTGTGTGTGTGTGTACAATTACAGCTGCAGGTCGAGGTTGGCAGTTGGATTCATGTGTGAATTAGGGTCAATATTGTATTGTGTAAAGAACTTAACAAAGTGAAAGAGGCGAAGACAGATTAAGACATAGAGAGACAGGGTTAAACAGGGGGAGAAAGTGAAGACAGAAGAGGGAGGCATTGGGAAGTGAAAGAGAAAGAGAGAGTACTGAAAACTTCAATATGTTAAAGGAGGACAGATAAGTAAGCAGGGCTGATCTTGTAAGCCACACACACACACGCACACACAGATATTTTTACAGTGTTTACAGATTGTTGTACTAGCCTCCCACTCACACTACCATCTTTATCTACCTTATCCTCCGTTGACACACACACATATACACACACACACATACACACACCACAAATACACTACGCACACACACCCCACAGATACACACACACGCCACAATGCATTACACACAAACACACACTCACACACAAAGAACTTCTCTTCTGTCAAGCCCAATCCAAGTCTCTAGACTGTAGGCTTCTTGCTTTCAGGGAAACATTCCGCGTATTCTAAGAATCAGAATTGAATTTCCAAGAAGTGCATGGATTACCAAAGATTACTTAGTCCATGTTATTATGTCTTCCATAATAACATAGCACGAGCACTCTGATAGCCTTCAGCAGAAACCAGCTGTACAGTGTCTCTTGAAAAAGTGACAAAAATCTATATTTTACTCATTGTTGAAATGTCCCAAAGGTTGTTTTCTCCGATCGCCATGCAATTGACAAGCAGACTTAGTCAGCAGGATCTAATGTCTGGATCCAGAATCTGGTCTTTTTTTTTACCCCAAAACATATAAGCTGAAATATCTGTGTGAGGAAGAAGCAAGCCGGAAACCAAAGAACTGAAAGGGGCGGGGTTACGCCTTGTTACCTGTTTCATTACAGAGATGTTTTACTGAAGAGAAACTCATTCACGCGAGTGGATTAAGCTTTACGGAGGCGGATTTTAAGAAGTGTATTTCCACAGTGGCCAGTCTAAACAAAGTTGATTCCTTTCCAGACACTGTTTCCAAAAACATGGACAAAGACAGAACGTATTAGCTTGTCTTCCCACTCGGCAAACGTTTATTAGTGCTGGCCAAGTTTGTGTTTGCGGTTAGCTAATTACGCGGTTATGGATCACCACCACCAGCAACATGATTGGTCGAAACAAATATACAGCGAGAGAGAGTGAAACGCCCTGTTCACCCAGATTTCAGCTCATCTGCTATCAGATTTTAGATTATTAATCTAAAGTCTGATTTGTGACACTATACAATATTATTGTTCTTATTATTTTTTATTATTATTATTATTATTATTATTATTATAACCCCATCTATGCCCTTTCAGTTAATAAAGGTACCGCATTATAAATGCTTATACATGTTATTACAAGAGGTAATAGAAGTTGTCCCACCCTTCCCCTTTCCTGGAGAAGGGTGTGTGTGAGGACACACACACACTGGAGAAGGGGAGAGTGGAGCAGTGTGAACCTAGCCAAACCAGCCCACCACTCATTCGCAGAAACTAGCTCGTCCACACGCTTTTAAATTCAATGTGAGTTCTGTTGAGATGCTTCTGGAACAAAAGGTGAGAGGCGCCTCAGTACAGAAATAACAGCAAAGCAAACCAGGCCTGATATAATCTCAGTTGTGGTTCCACACAGCAAGACAAGACGTTTGATCTGCCCAAGAAATAAAACACAGAGTCCATCTGCCTCAACAACTGATCACAACTCTTGACGTTGGCCAATCGCCAAGCACACAAAGCCAACCTTAAAATATATTATTATGCTGTTTTCATTGTATATCTTCCACATTTTTCATAAGCCACATTTGTGTGTCTGAGTCACACAAATGTGTCTGCAGTAAATATAATGTTTTTGATCATATTTTGTATTCTAACCTGTATTTTCAATATACAAACAAAAAAACAAGATGAACAGAACACAACCAAACTAAAACATTGCGAAAGACAGAGTGAACGCTTAATTAAAAGTGTAAAAGAACCTTGCGACATATGAAACACTGTTTTTAGCCAGTTCCACAGCAGTTAGATATTCTCCTACAGTTCTGGAGGGCTGGGGCAAACATCTAAACCAACACGGAGGTCACTCAGCACAGAGGATAAAGGTTAAGGCAATATCCCCCAGCACAATTCATTTCACTGAATCCATCCCCATCGCAGGATCTGACCACCAAGTACTATCTCTCCCACCGTCTCTCTCTCCCTCTCTCCCTTTCTCTCATTCTCTCACCATTGGTCTCTCGTTCTTCTCTCTACTCTCTATATCCCCTCCTCTCTCTCCCTCTCTCCCTTTCTCTCATTCTCTCTCCATTACTCTCATTCTCTTTCTCTCTTCTCTCTTCTTTCTCTCTCTCTTCTCCTCTCCTCTCACACCCTCTTTCTTCCTCTTATACTGTGGACACTTTGTACTATGTGTCTTTCTGCATTTCCTTCCTTCCTTATTACTATCACTCCATCTCTGTCCCAATGTCCCATGGCCTGAATACATTTACGTGTGCATGTGTGTGTGTGCATGTGTGTATGTGTGTGTCTGCGTGTGTGTGTTTGCGTGTTTGTCCCTCTCACGGCCTGTGTGTGTGTGTATGTGTGTGTGTGTGTTTCTCTCTCCTGGACTGTGTGTGTGTGTGTGCGTGTGTGTGTGCATGTGTGTGTGTGTGTGTGTGTGTGTGTGTGTGTGTGTGTGCATGCCTATATGTGTGAGCAGCAAGGTGGAGGACAGTGGAGGTCCAGCTGGGAGCTATCTCCAGACACGCTGCTGTACCACCTTGTGCGTCATGTGCTGTTTGAACTTGCCGGGCTGTTTTTATTTGGTTGTGCATCTAAATCATCCAGGGGTCAAGTAAGCAGCTCAGTGGGAGGTAAACAGCCTAGGGGCGCACAGGCTTCCCTATGGGGACAAACGCACACAGACACACTCACACACACATACACACACACACACACATGTATGTACACGTACACGTACACATATACACACACACACACACACACACACACAAACACACAGGTTAAGGCCCTGCACTTATTGGTCAAACATTTGGGCCGCTTCGTAAATCTTGATAATACATTACTCTTCAAAAGATCTCTGGAAGTCCCCATCAGCTTGAGAATAAGAGAGAAGTCGGATGTTTGATGCATCTGTTACGGGAAGCCTTTTGTAAACTACTTGGGGAGTGTGCGTACACGCAATTACGTGTATCGCCAGATTCTTGGATTCCAGTTCATTTCAACATGCCGGTGAGCGTTTGTGTATTTGTATAAAGTTGCATATGTTTTGACAGGAGGAGGAGTATTGTTGTGTAGCAACAGATCCATTTACATAATTGTGTGATGTTGTAAGCCCTTATATAAGCAGCTCATTTATTTGGACTGCAGGGAGCGCCCTTCAAGGAGGCCCCTTCACTCACAGGTTCCATTGCTTTCTCTGTTCAACCATGTGCCTGGAGTGTGTGTGCAGTGGCTATGGTAGTGTGTTCAACTCCCATAGCTTAAAGGTTCTGGTTTTGATACTCAATGGACACAGAATGAGGTGCCCTAATGCCTGCATCAGACCATAAGACATTTTTGTCTTTCATGATGGTCACCATGTTGAATTAGGCAATTATTGAATCGTATAATCTTGCTGTGTCTTGGGCTGGAGACATGGCTCACTACACGCTTTAGCGCGATGCAGTCCATCTGAGTACAGTGGTGTCAAGGGGATCAGGGAGCAGGGGTCAATATTTTTGTTTAGGAGTCAACGGTCCAACATTTTTAAAAACGGTAGACTATGTAGACAAATCGCATGTTTTTCACCATGTCACACAAATTGGGTACGATTCAAGGTCCCACATTCATAATTGAGGCTGAATCATGTTGGTATCGGGCTGAAGCTGTGAAGTATGTCCCTGACGTAACCCGCTACCTGCTCTTTGGCGACCTGGTGTCTGTAATCACTGCAATTCTCTTTGGATAAGAGTACCTTAAACGGCATATTGGTGTTGGTATTCCCATGTGTAGTTTTAGTTGTTTAGTGAGTTGTTGAGTTAAGGCCCTGATACACTTAAAACAAAATAGAAAATGGCGTGTTCGCACAGAACAAAGTTATGGTGTGCGACTGAAATGAAGCTCCACATTGGGAGGGACGACAAGGACACAGAGATGGTAAGAAACTCCGGGCGTCTTTGAACCAACAACCCTCACGCCCGCACTGACTTTGTTGTACCCTGTTGAGCAGTTCCACAGCCTATGTGAACACGCCGAAATTTGGTTACATTGTGAGCATATGGGGACCTTCTTGTCGTGTGGCTGTTCTCCTTATCCATCATCGTTTCCCGTGTATCACCCCAACCACCGCATCCTAGTTTCTGATGATCCAGTGTTCCTTGTCTTCTGTCTTTGATTTCAAATTCTGGTTTTCAGTTTTTGTACTTCTCCTCTCCCAGTTCTTTCCTTTTTTTTTGACTTCAGATTCCCCTGTCCCTTGTCGTAAAAATAGCACTTGCTCATAGATGCATTTCCCAGCCCAACGTTTGCATTCCTGCCGCTCTTCTGGTGGTCCGCCATCAGGAACAACCAACCATCAAAAATGATCAGTCGACCGTGGCTAGGTGGCTAAATCCGGCCGTGCGTGCGATGGACAGAAGCACCTACCATTGGACAGACAGACAGGAATCAGAGAGAAAGGGCGAAAGAGAGAGGGGGAGAGAGAGAGAGAGAGAGAGAGAGAGATCAAGAGAGACAGAGGGAGAGAGAGATAGAGCCATGGTAAGTGGGAGAGAGCAAGAGAGATGGAGTAAGAGAACGATGAAAAGAGAGAGAAGAAAGAGAAATAGCAAAAGAGAGGGATGAACAGAGAGCGAGAGAGAGAGCTGGAGATAGAGCGAGAGAGCAAGAGAGATAGGGAGAGAAACATATGTATCGCAGGTCACATAGTAATCCTGTTATGGGCACCACAAGTAAATACATAAATTAAAACACACACACTCTCTCTCACACACACAAACACACGCACACACACACACACACAAACACTCACACACACACACACACACACACACACACACACACACACACACACACACACACACATAAACACACAGAAAGTGATGAAAATGATGTGAAAGTTGATAGGGTTGGGGGTTCAAATGTTTCTTGTGTGGTAAGAGAAGGATAAAGAGCCATGGAAGCTGTGTTCCATGACTGAGAGACTGACCTTATAGCTGCGTAAAAACCTGACTTACTTCACTGCAGCTTTTCCATTTCACAGTTTGAGCTCTGTTTTATTTGGAGATTGTGATAGTCTTTACTCACCCTACTTTGCACTCACAAACGCTTGCTGCTTTTGTTCCACACATCCGCACGCATGGGCAGGAGCGCACGCACACATGCACACACACATACAAACGTCCCCGCCACCCCCCCCCCCCTCCCCCCTCCCCCCCCCCCCACACACACAGGCAGACACACATGCCCATAAACGCATACACACACACACACACACACACACACAATGGAAAGGGCAGGGAGCAGTGTTTGTGGTGCGGTCGCAGGGTGGGGTGGAGGCTGGTATAAAGTCAGCAATGACCTCATTTCCACGAGGAGGGAAACCCTGATGGAGTCGATACAGCTGCGGATCTCCCATCGTCAGCCAGGGTGACATTCTCCCTCCTCTCAGACATATATATCATTGCAGAGAGCGTTGAAGCCATGATGTCATCCCTGGACTGCTGGGTAGCTGCGTCACCAGAGTGGGACTAAATGGGTCACACGACGCGACACATCCAAAGGGCATCCGACCATTGCCTCCCCACGAGGGAACATGCATGTGTAACCCACAGACAGTGGCACGGATGCCGGCAAAGCACTTTCTTAGCTTCCTCCCGAGTTTGCCTCCACGGGACTCCAACTCGGGCTCATTACACACCGTTACATATGTGTCCGCGTTGGCTCCAGGTCTGACCAAAGCTTCCTACGAACGAGCAAACGTTGGGGGGACCTGATGGCCTGGCTGGTCAGCACGGTGTAGCACCCACCTGATAAATATTGACTGTGCGTTACATCAACACACGGAGGCCTGGATGCCGGGTGTTTCCCAAAACAATACGCAAAACATGACGTCAGCACAGCCCTTTGCAGTATTTAACAAATCCAACCCCAGGTCAAGAATCCCCCCATAAACGAAACCATACCTTTGAGCCCCCCCCCCCCCCCACCCCCCCCCCCCCCCACACACACACACACACACACACACTTCCTCTCCCTTCAACCCTAAGGCCACTGTCCTGTCTGGACAGCTGACATCATCAAAGGAGGCCCCCTCTCCAAAATGTAAAGGGAATAAATAAATCGGACCCTCACCTGCTTGCGTGGAGCATGGGGGGCCCTGGGCCCCTGTACATGGCCCCCCAACGTTGGGGAAGCTGTGTTTGGTAATTTGCCAGGAGGAGGAAAGGAGACCTCCGTTAGGTGAGCTGGAAAGTCCATGACATCATCGCTCCAAAAAGCGAGCAGGAGCAATAATAAAAAAAGAAAAAGAGAGAGTGAGAGAGAGTATTTTAAAAAAGCAGAAAAATATATAGATGGACAGTGTATAGGGAAGAAACATTTGAGACTAATTAGCACGTGTTTCCAATTAGAATGGAGAGAGAGAGAGGGGAAGAAGAAGAAGAAGAAGAGTGAGAGAGGGAGATGATGTTTGTGGGGTTTATTTCCATCTACTTAACCTTCTCTCTCTCTTTGTCTCTCTCTCTCGCTAACTCACCCTCTTCTACAAACACACACACACACACACACACACACACACACAGTCAGACAAGAAGTCACATGGAGGGTTTTCCAGGGGGAGCCCAGTGTTTAGGCTCCCTTGCAGGATGAACCCAGACAGGGGCCGCATGTCTGTTGCTTTGCTTAATCAATGGAAATGGATGACTGCATCTGTATTGTTAATTTATTCATGGGTGTCTATGTGTGTGTGTGTGTGTGTGTGTGTGTGTGTGTGTGCCTTTATGTGTGTGTATGCGTCTGTGTGTGTGTGTGTGTGTGCGTGCGTGCGTGCATGCATGCATGCTCTCGTCTGACTGCATGTGTGTTCTGTCTGGGAATGTGTTCATGGATGTGTACATGTGAGTGTACATAGGCATGCCTTTGTGTGCGTATGTGTTTGTGCGTGCGTGTGTATGCCTGCGTGATTGTGTGTGTGTGTGTGTGTGCGTGTGTGTGTGTTTGTGCGTGTTTGCATGCGTTTGTGTGTGACTGTCGCTGTAGCTGACAGGGGAGCAGAGGTCACAGTAAGGTTGCGATGAAGTCAGAATGTAATTATGCTCCACTGAACCAAAGGGGAGGTAATAAAATCCAGCTGCGTGTTGTACGTCTCTTAAAGTCCCACTTAGAGTAGCACATTCTCCCTCCCGCTGTGTGTGTGTGTGTCTCTCTCTCTCCTCTCTCTCTCCTCTCTCTCTCTCTCTCTCTCTCTCTCTCTCTGTGTGGGTCTCTCTCCTGCTCCCACTGTCTTTCTCTTTTTCCCTCTCTCTCTCTCTCTCTCTCTCTCTGTTTCTTTCTTTCTGTGAGGGTCTCTCTCTCTCTCTCTCTCTCTCTCTCTCTCTGTTTCTTTCTGTGAGGGTCTCTCTCTCTCTCTCTCTCTCTCTCTCTCTCTCTCTGTTTCTTTCTGTGAGGGTCTCTCTCTCTCTCTCTCTCTCTCTCTCTCTCTCTCTCTCTCTCTCTCTCTGTTTCTTTCTGTGAGGGTCTCTCTCTCCTTTTTCTCTTTCCCTCTGGCGTATGTGGTATGTTAATACCTTGAAAACGGTATAAGTGAGGGAGTTTAGAAAAACAAACTCAAACACCCACACACATACACACACGCACACGCACGCACACATATATACCCACCCCCCCCAAAACACACACACACACACACACTACAAAGCACAGCGTCAGCAGTGAAAAAAGAGATAATAAATATGAGCAAAATATTTCCTCTCCCAGTGTAATTGGGTGGGGTTGCCTAGGTGACTTGGGCCGCTGCCAGGGACAGAGATGGTCACTGAGTGCAGGAGGGGGGGAGGGGGAGGAGGGATGAGGGGGGCAATTTACCCACCACCAGGTGGTTTTACTCCAGCAACCCAACCTCAACGTGCCTGTCTCAGAAGTAAAAGGGAAAAGAAAGACAGGATGAGGGGTAGAGAGAGAGAAAGAAAATCAGAGGGGAAAGAGATGAAGAAAGATGTAAAATACGGAACGAGAGGAAGAATGGGAAAGGAAGAGGACAAGAGAGAGTTGTCAGCAGCACCCTTCACCGGGAACCCCTTCGCAGGCCTCCCTTGTTCTCCCTCTCTCTCACTCCCTCTCCCCTCTCCCCTCTCCCCTCTTCCCTCTCTCTCTACCTCTCCCTTTCCCACTCCCTCTCCCCCTGAATATTCTCTCCCTTTCTTTTCTCAAAAAGCATGTGATCATCCCTCCCTCCCTCTCCCTCTCCTTCACACTCTCTCTCTCCATCTTTCTCCATCCCGCTCTCTCATTCCCCCCTATATCTCTCCTCATTTCCTGTATTTCCCTTGTCATGCTCTCACCATTTATTTCACTCAGACATGTTTTCCAGAGCCTGACATCCATAGATACGGTATCCAGCAACAGTAGTCTGCCAGGCCTGGTGCTAGGGGGGTGGGCCAGGGGGCCGGGGGCCCTCCAGGGTACGTCCTGATACGGACCCAGGCTGCAGGAGGTGGGAGTCCACTATTGGACCATCCAGCTTAACATCTATTTACATTGAACGCCCATGTTCATTTTATTCCAATTGAAGTCCGTTTTTGGCGGCTCTGGCCTGTGAAAACGAGACAGTGCATGCATACATAAACCTGTGCCATATATATACTACGATAACACAATAAAGGTTTTGAGGAAGTCACGATTAAATTTAGCCACTACTTTTACTACCGCTACTTATACTTTTCTCGTGCAAATATAGCAAATTGATTCAACGTTGCTGTCGATGCCATCAACTCTGTGTGCATTTGACACGTCTACAAGTTTGGTGAAATAAAAACCGAATGGAATGGAACAACGGTGGCCTCCCCTCTCCTCCGAGCCCTGTGCACGCTCTAACTTCCGGGCGCAAACCCTCTGGGAATACCAGGCTTATTGGGTCCCGTGAACGTTTTTCAAGAGTTATTGGGAACTTCCATCCAAGGAAAGCCGTCGATGCACAGCTTTAGCTTGGCTTTGGGAAGCTCTGTTTGCTGGCAGCGGATAAGACAAAATGAACGGTTGGGGAGTGGGGGTTGGGTGGGTGGGGCTGGGGCGGGGGGGGGGGAAGGAGAGTGCTCTGTTCCATGAGCATCCCGATGCAAAACAAGCAGGAATTTATCAGGGAAACGACAACTTAGTGGATCCTGATGTGGCGACCTGGCTGCTGTCAAAAGACCTCTATGTTAACAGATATTCAGCCGCCAGCAGTCATCCCTGAAACATGTGCTTCCTGTTAAAAAACAGCCCCTGGTCCCTCTCATGTACCACACACACACACACACACACACACACACACACACATCCCCCCCCCCCCCCCCCCCCCCCCCCCAAAACCACCAGTCACACTACCCAATAAACAACTCGAGAGAGATGTGTTTTTTCCTGCTCATGCCTCCCACCCCAACCCCCATCCGAATCCCCCTAGTCTCTGGATGATCTATGCATGTTTGTGTGTGTGTGTGTGTGTGTGTTTTTTGTATGTGTGTTTTTTACGAAAGCATGTGATTCTATATGTCAATGTGTGTGTGTGTGTGTGTGTGTGTGTGTGTGTGCCTGCGTGCATGTGTGCGTGTGTGTGGTGTGTGTGTGTGTGTGTGTGTGTGCGTATGTGTGTGTGTGCACACATACACGTGTGAATGGGGGCTATACATTATGTACGTAGGTGCCAAGGCCCACGGTGCAGCTCCATGACAAGGACTGATTTAGAAATGACAGACTCAGTAAGGTCCTCTCTCCACGGGACAAACTACCGACTACCCCATCTTAGCTCAACCCGCATCAGTGGCGAGGGAGCTAAGTCGCTAACTAGGTAACCAGAAGCTGCTCTGCTATAACTGACATGAGGTTCTGTTTGGAGGTTCAGTTTGGAGCACATGCTAGTAGGGATATCATACTCATACCCAAGCAGACTAAAACCCGTTTAAGATCAATGAGGGGAAATAAAGACGTTGGAGAATGTGCACGTCACAACCACGCATAGATGAGCATTCAGGTATGTGTGCTCCAACTTGGTGCGAGCAGTTGCCTTTCAGAGCTATACTTAATGACATCATGGCAGCATCACAACATCATCATGACAGCATCACAACGTTGTAATGACAGCATCACAACTTCATCATGACAGCATCACGACATCATCATGACAGCATCACAACATCATCATGACAGCATCACAACGTTGTAATGACAGCATCACGACATCACAACCTCAGAACATCGTCCTTACAGCATCACGGCATCACAACCTCACAACATCACGACACTGAGACATCATGACATCATGATGGCAAGACATCTTGACATGACAACATGACATCATGACATGACATCATGACATCATGACATGACATCATGAAATCACAATGTCATCAAAGAAAACACTTCAACATTAAAATAACAAACAACAAACAACAAGACGTAGAACGTAGAACAAAATATTATTCAACAAGCTATAGAACTGAAAAAAACGGTGTCACGTTAACAGTCTACATGACAGGAAACAAATCAAGATAAAAAAAAACATTATCTTCATCCAAATAAGTCTCATATTTCCAGTGGCAGCAGCATAATAACAGGTGCGTGTTGGTGTCTGTATGTGTCTGTGTGTGTGCATGTGTGTGTGTGTGTGTGTGTGTGTGTGTGTGTGTGTGTGTGTGTGTGTGTGTGTGTGTGTGTGTGTGTGTGTGTGTGTGTTGGAGAAGCGGATGCAGCTGGGTCTGGGATGACCTGTCAGCCCTGACCTGATACACGTCTGTGGGAGGGGAGACAGGGGAAATCCTTTTAAATAGACACAGGAACTGACACGCTTTGGGACAAAATAAGAGCATGTGATAGCATCTTCATTAGTTCACTTCACTACTACACCCCCCCCACCTGTGTTAACCTGAAGAATCGAAAGTGTATCTTTCACCTGTTGTAGTTCGAGTTCTGAATCTCCTTTGATCCGAATGACACAAATCCACAAAGTCACAAGCACAGCCTGTGTTAAATGCAGATTTTACATAGAGGCTTACAACAAATTTTATATAATTGATTTGGTATATTCCAACGAATTAAAGCTCCAACAAACAGATCAGACATATTTATGTTCTGTTGATGACCTGTTATTTCCCACAGATTCTTTCCCTCCAATGTAAAGAACTAAGGACATCCACGAGCACATATGAAGAACTTTCAACACACAGACAAATGGCCTTTCCTTTCAGCGAGGCCTCATTTATCAACATTGCTGTGTATATAAACCACATCCCACCGATTCTCCCTGGCCAAAATGCATTTAATAAATGATGCATGTGCCAAATGCACTCAAACACTCCCCGTCCTACACATACACAGTACATAAAAACGATATGTACACACACATATATATATATATATATATATATATATATATATATATATATATATATATATATATATGTTGATGCAACACAAATAATATACACATGCATGGTGGGATCATTTGTTAGGCTTTCTCCTGATAGATGGAGCCGCTTGGAGCAGTTTAAATGAGGGCACGCGGCTTAACAGCCCAGTCCCACACCCCCCACTCCCTCTCCCTTATAAACCCTGTCCAAGCTCTGGTGAGGAGGGTTGGGGTCAGAGGTCACTAGCCCACCTTGGCTGTCTCTGCTTTGTGTCTTAATGGCAACCTCCCAGAGAGCCAGCTGTTCTCTGCCAAGGCTTTGCATAACACAAACGCACACACACAAGCACACACAGTAACATGGTGAAAGTTAGAGAGTAAATGCAATATATTATTATAATGAAAATACTAATGACAATAATAATAATTATTATTATTATTATAATGAAACATCCACGTTGTGCAGGTTGAATGTTGTAATTATTGTGAGGATATATATCCCCCCCCCAAGAGATTACTTAAAAAAAGAAAAGCACATTGTTATTACCAAGATTTGACTTGAATGTGGTGCTTTTACTTTGAAAACGCCTACCATTATCGGCATGGCATCAACATACAGTTGAGTATCAGATATATCTATGTGTAGATAATATATCTACATACACACACACTGAATCAAATAATGTGTAATATTGCTTGCTCAATGGCCCATGAGATCAGTGAGAGGAGAGGAGATGGTCTTTAAAACTTCAAAAACATGAGATTATGTGTTAACCTTAACTGCATACTTTTGCAATGAAACAAAAGGCTAAAGTCACTTTCTGTGTCCAAGTTCAGTCTGGAATCACCTGCAGTCCATTTTATATACTTCTGCATCTGAGGCCTGTGTAGGGATTAGGATATATTGGCTATTTAAGTAATTATAACAAACATGCCTGAAAACACACGTAGAAAAACACACACACACACGCGCAAGCAGACACACACACACACACACACACACACAGTATGAGTCAGGCCAGTAGAATGTGTTTTCTCATCTGGAAGCTCCAGACATGAGATAAGATGAGGACTGTCTACTTGGCCCAGGAAAACACCACCCCTGGGGCTCACACACACACACACACACACACACACACACACACGCGCGCGCGGAATCGCACGCACACACACACGCGCTCACACACACGCCAAACATCACAGATGATTTAGTCGTGATGGGTGGGGGTGATGTGTGTGTGTGTGTTCTTCAGATGATGAGATACAACAGATAACATTTCACCTCAGCGTAAATGCACACACACACACACACATACACACACACATACATACATAATCACACACAAACACACACACAGACACATATACTCACACAAACAGATAAATGCATACACACACACACACACACCAAATACTCATTAAACACATTTCCAAGAGGTCACCTCTTTCCCCATCATTTCCCACCCTGGCCGAGTGTATCACCGTTTGGATACTCCTTCCCGTCATGGCTGCCCTGGCTGCTTTTATGGACCTACTTCCGTTCCAGCATGGAGACCTACTGTTTTCACTGCGATTGTTACAACCTTTCGTTCTTCACAGTCATTTGTACCACCGCATCCATAATGGTTACACAAATAACACCGTACACGACTGCGGCTATGCATTGTATGCTCATGTGTGTTAACAGATGTTCACACACACACACACACACACAATACACACACATTCT